>PQFF01000144.1:15723-52954 GCA_003547095.1 Diversispora epigaea
GAAATTTAATATTACTTGAAAATTACTCGTTTATTATTAATTTAAAACGTAATACAACGTTATATGTTAAATGATTATCATTTTTTTCTAATATATTAAACATTTATTTAATTAAAGATAATGAGAATTCTTCAAAAAGAAGTTCATAAATCATAAAATATTCGTAATATATTTATTTGAAAATAACATAACACCTCAAACAAAGAAAGAAAATGCCGTGAAACAAGTTATATAGAAGGAATTTAATTTATAACATGATACTCCTCACTACATTAAAGGAAGGAACCCCATATGTACATTTTATAGAAGGGAATAGATTATCAAATCGGTGAGAAAATCAGATTAAAAATAAAATATTCCGTATTACATATAAACCATTGTTTATACTGTTATGCAGATCTATATATGCATGATCAGAAATGATCTGCATTATCGATTAATCAAATGATAAAATACTATTTAAACCCCTACCTTATAAAGGTTGTTTACTTACCACAAAAAATGAAGGGATAACTTTAAGTGAAAAATTTCAAACTAAGTTTCGAAATTTTTTATCTTATACACTCATTTAATAATTACTTTTTTTTTGTTTCACTTTCATAATTTTACAATATGATGCCAAGTAATTACAAAAATCCTTTATTTACATTATGTATATTAAATATAATAAAAAAATATATTAAATTTTTCATCGAAAAAAAACGTTATATAACGTAATATTCTCAATTTTTTTTTGTTAAAAGTCCAATTTCAAAAATATTTTTTTTTTAATTTTCAAAAATTTTTTTTTCAATTTCAACTAACTACACCAAAGAATATATCACACATACATGGAGATATTTTAGAAAGAGAAAAAATAATGGTAAATATAAATATTTAATTTATTTGTTAAAGAAGTGGGGATAAATCTATATAAAGAGTAAAATAATATATTATTTGAGATAAAATAATGTCAAAATATAATTTAAAGAAGAGAATATAATAATATATATATATATATAACGAAATGTTTCGTTATATATTCAAAATGTAATAAATAAAAATATATTTTATTCATAAGTTACGTAATACAAGAAAATCCAAAATCAACAATAACAATAAAGAAGCAACGGCGACATCATCAACGTCAGTTTCAACTCCTACTTCGGCATCAAGATCAATAGCAACAACAAGATCAACTTTNAGACAACAAAAATTTGAGAGATTTATGAAAAGTTCTACGGACTATATTTTTATGTTCTTCGGATATTTTTTGAGTATCATCTTTTGCTTTTATAATAGGAAGATATGCTAATAATTGTTTTACATCCGGTTTATTTCTACGCCATGTTATGATATTGCCTAGAGTTACAAAAATTGGATGCAAGGTATTTTTTCCAAGAGAGTCAGTTGTTGAAGCGTCAGAATATAATATGATTGATAATAGATATGAACCAGTTGGTAAAGTTTTTTCAGTTCGTGCCCACCAATTGGAGGTGTATTGCTTATTGTAATTTCTATTATTATTTGTCTATAAAACGGTATATAACGTTAGAAAATAATAATTTATTATATTATATTGTTAAAATTAATTACCTGATCATTTTTAAAATTAAATGTTATATATTTATGTATATCTTTTATTGATAAAATATTTTTAATACAATTTATTATAGGCCGATAATATATGATATAATCTTTGTTATTATATTTTAAAATTACTTTTTCTTTGTTTAATAGGTTAATTAATTTCATCCTATCCATTAGTTTTCTTCCTTGTTCTATGTTTTTGGGAAGAGGTGATGTCGGTAGGTTTGAATGTTTATTAAAAAAACGTATTATTGCGTTTCCGGCTTTATTATTTAGGTTATGTTGGATAATTAATGTCATTAAATCANGAAGTTCATAAATCATAAAATATTCGTAATATATTTATTTGAAAATAACATAACACCTCAAACAAAGAAAGAAAATGCCGTGAAACAAGTTATATAGAAGGAATTTAATTTATAACATGATACTCCTCACTACATTAAAGGAAGGAACCCCATATGTACATTTTATAGAAGGGAATAGATTATCAAATCGGTGAGAAAATCAGATTAAAAATAAAATATTCCGTATTACATATAAACCATTGTTTATACTGTTATGCAGATCTATATATGCATGATCAGAAATGATCTGCATTATCGATTAATCAAATGATAAAATACTATTTAAACCCCTACCTTATAAAGGTTGTTTACTTACCACAAAAAATGAAGGGATAACTTTAAGTGAAAAATTTCAAACTAAGTTTCGAAATTTTTTATCTTATACACTCATTTAATAATTACTTTTTTTTTGTTTCACTTTCATAATTTTACAATATGATGCCAAGTAATTACAAAAATCCTTTATTTACATTATGTATATTAAATATAATAAAAAAATATATTAAATTTTTCATCGAAAAAAAACGTTATATAACGTAATATTCTCAATTTTTTTTTGTTAAAAGTCCAATTTCAAAAATATTTTTTTTTTAATTTTCAAAAATTTTTTTTTCAATTTCAACTAACTACACCAAAGAATATATCACACATACATGGAGATATTTTAGAAAGAGAAAAAATAATGGTAAATATAAATATTTAATTTATTTGTTAAAGAAGTGGGGATAAATCTATATAAAGAGTAAAATAATATATTATTTGAGATAAAATAATGTCAAAATATAATTTAAAGAAGAGAATATAATAATATATATATATATATAACGAAATGTTTCGTTATATATTCAAAATGTAATAAATAAAAATATATTTTATTCATAAGTTACGTAATACAAGAAAATCCAAAATCAACAATAACAATAAAGAAGCAACGGCGACATCATCAACGTCAGTTTCAACTCCTACTTCGGCATCAAGATCAATAGCAACAACAAGATCAACTTTAAAATTAACATCAAAATCAATCCCAACAAAATCAAAATCTTCCGCTTCAACTCTTACTACGTTAACTCCAACTGCATCGACTCCAACTGCATCAACTCCTACTGCATCAACTACTACTGCATCAACTACTACTGCATTAACTACTACTGCATTAACTACTACCGCATCAACTCCTACTGAATCAACTCCTACTGTATCAACTCCTACTGCATCAACTCCTACTGCATCAACTCAATCCGCATCTTTTCCAATTTTCAAAAGAAAATCTCAATCATTATCTTCATTGGATGAAGCTAACAAAAAAAAGCAAATTAATAAATTTGGGGGTAATAAACGTTATATATCGGTTTTAAAAATAATTAAATATATTATAAGATAATTAATGTTGAATTTCTACAATTTAGATGAAAAAACGAATCAAAAAATAATGAATACACTCTAGAAATAAAAAAAGACATAACTGAAATAAAAAAAGATATTACCGAAATAAAAAAAAATGGAAATGATTCAAATAATTCGAAAGAACAGAAGAAATCGGAAGAATTATATTTAAATGTAAGAATTTTGTTATACTTTATTTTCTATATATATAAATAAAAATTAATTATAAATATTTTTTACAGGAGATAGCCAATATTGTATCGGAATCATTTATAGAAACGGATATGTACCCGGACTCAGAAAAATTAAAAAAAGAAACAAAGAACTACATAAATTTGACCAATCCCGGATTTCTTGCAAAATATTCGGAAAAAAGATGGAATTCGTATTTTGAAAAAAGTATTCATAGTAAGGTATATAATTTAATTAATAATTTACTTTATATTAAATGACATTTAATAAAAAATGACGTTAAATAACGTTTTATAATATAGTTGCTATTGAAACTTCGATCAAAGAGGGGCAATATGGTTGCCAAAATTAAATCGTTAATATTTTCTACCTTTGGCGAAGATTCATTACCAAGTATTAATACCAGCGCGACGGAAAAAGAAATAATGGATTGGAAAAAAAAAGAAGTTAGAAAAGCATTCAAAAAATTACATAAAAAGATAAATGAAGACGACAACGATAAAAAACTAACATGGTGTAATAGAATATTACAAAAAGCTTTTACAAATCTCGCTAAGAAAACAAAATACCTCCTTGCGTTTGCCGTAGTAGTAATTGAAATAACTCTTGATCCCGATAATGGAGGTATACAAATAAAAAACGTAATCATGAAATCAAAAATCAGAAAATATATAGTAAGTTTTATTTAGATATTAATTTATTGAAGACACTAGAAAAACAAAAAAAAACGTTAAATATCGTTATAATTTAGGATAAAATCGAAAATGAAAATATCTATATTTCATCATCAGAATCAGAATCATCCTCAGGATCCGCCTCAGAATTCGAAAAGGATAACAATGACAATATGAATGAAGACAACGAAGATGATGGCGTTGTTACCGACGGAGGTTTATTCTTCTTAATAAACACGTGGGATGAACAGGAACTCTTGAAATAATATTAAAGATATTATTCAAGGAAACTATTAGTCAAAATAGATACAACTACTACTAATAGGTAGGTTCTAGAAGTTAAATAACTACTGTTAATAAGTGTATTGATTAGTGTTAACTACTAATATCACGAGACAGCGCTCCAAATGATACAGTAGGCGATTCAATACAAAGGGTTTGGTTATTATTAATAAACAATAATACGGATAATTTCAAGGTAATAATAACCTTTATTAATGGTAATTGCAAAGACAAAAGAAACTAATTTACAAATAAATTAGTTACAAAAGGTTTCCTAACTAAAGGATAGAATCCTAATTCTATCAAAAATTAAACTTAAACTAAAATTCACTAAAAGAATCTCTGACTCGAACTCGAACTCGAGCCCGAGCTCTCCTCTTGCTTCAGGTCAAAATCCATCCTTTATATAACTAATTTTTGGGTCCTTTAGGTCCTTTAGGTCCTTTAGGGCCTTTGGGTCCTTTAGGTCCTTTGGGTCCTTTGGGTCCTTTAGGTCCTTTGGGTCCTCGTAATACATGATCTACATATTAATTTGCTACTATCTATGGTAAATCTATTACAGGACACAGTTACACTACACAACTACATATTTGTAAATCAATTTGTCTTTCGTATTACAGATAAGAATATAATAATAAATAAATAAATAAATAAATAAATAAATAACTAAGTACTACTAACTAATTATAAATATAATAACAATATAATAAATAATATAAGTTAATAATATATAATAGTAATTAAAATATATCCCAACAATTACTTTGGTAACAGCGTAATTTATATTGACTCTAATGAAGAAAACGATATAAATTTGGACGAATACAATATAGATGAAAGCGATATGGAATGAAAAATGATGTTTATTACTTTAATATTTTAAAAAATTCATAACGAAATAATATTTTTTTATATATTTCATGTAGTAATTATAATAAAAGTAAAATAATAGTTAATAAAAGAAAATAATAAAGATTGAAATTAAATTTTATATTCAAAAAAAAGTGTAATTTTTGAAAAAAACGAATAAATTAAATTAAAAAACGTTATTTAACGATAAATTTAATAAAAAAAATGCAAATAAACATTAAAGCAATTAATCCGACGTTCTAGATCACAATAAATATGTTCTGCTCGTTTATGTTATTAAACGATGCTTTAAATATCATTATATATCACGTAAAAACGAACATTTCGTACCGTACTGACTAACGATAATAAACACCGATATACAACGTTATTAATACGAAACGTTCGTTATACGTTCTAAAACGGCGATATATAACGTTATATATCATCAGGAAATTTTTTATGTCGGAGGTTATTGTAATAATTTCGTTTTCAAAGGTTATTGAAGGTTATCGGACCAATAACCTTCGCAAATATTACGTTTATTATGATAAAGTGAAGGTTATTGAAGGTTATCAATATTAATAACCTCCGGAGTATTACGTTTTATTAATAAAAATGAAGGTTTTCGGTACCAATAACCTTCGTAAATATTACGTTTATGTTGGAGGTATTCGAAGGTTATCGGAGTGAAGGACTTCGAAGGCTTATGTTTAAAAAAATTTACTGATGATATACCGTTCATTAAACGTAGTATAAACGGTACGTATTTATAGCGTACTAGAACGTTACGTTCTAGTACGTAGGTGTCGTTCTAGAACGCAATACGAACGTTCCGTCCATAGAACGTTATATAACGTTATATAAAAATTATTGATGTAATTATATGTATCTTTAATCAAAGAATTTATCTGGGTGGTCAAAAAATTTCAGGTTTTAAATAAAATAATTTCGTCTTTTATAAAAAACTATTTCGACTTTTTTCCTCAAAATTATAATTTCGAAATCCTAAAATAATTTAGTGTGCAAGTATAATCTAAAATAACTTGGAATAATCTGGAGTAACCTATATACGTTGTTGACCTATTTATACCTTTAAAAGAAAATAGGGAACGACAACTAAAGCAGGGAAAAACTATATATAAAAGATCACACAGCAGTTATATGTNTAATATCAAAGTATATAAATTATAATATTCAAATGTCACCAAGACTTTATTATCAATTTATTACTCACTACAAGCTAAATACATTTAATAGGTTTATACTAAAGTGTATTGGAACTTATATTGATTTGTATCTAACTGTAGACTGAGATTTAAGGGAAAACTCGGCTTATTTATAACTAATAATTCTTGCCATCATCTATGTCGTCGCATATGCCATCAAGTATGCCATCATGCGTGTCACCATCTATGCCATGGCTCTTGTCATCACTTATGCCATCGCGTTACTGATCGACAATAAATTATTAATCTAGATATACTAATTTAGGTAACAACTGATAATTCGTAATACATGACTAAATTGATTTACAATAATATAATAACTATAATAAAGATAAGATAATAAGATATAATAATAAAATAATAAGAAAATACAGATAAGAAAATATATAACTATAATATTAATAATAAGATAAAAACTATGTTAACAATGTGTTGCCCAAATCCCAAATAATTTGGGATTTGGGACGCCAAAATGCACAAATTACTAGTATTTGGGATTTGGGATTTGGGATTTCGACAAAAAATACTAATTATAATTTGGGATTTGGGATTTGGGATTTCGGCATTTGGGATTTCGGCATTTGGATTTTGAATTTGGGCGGCAGGTATAGTAACCTATTGAATATTAACTCAATACATTTAATTTAATTAGATTAAGTTAACTCTTGTTCTACTATAATATAAACTCAACTTAACCTATTGTATTTTATTAACAACCTTATATATAGTACTTCTATGTTACAAATAATACACGTTAATTCAATAAGATCTAATTTTCAAAGATATTATATATAAATCTTTATAAAATTATTGAAATCTTCTTTGAAAAAAAACTTTAAATATTTTTTTATGTTACTCTTCTTATATTTCAATTGCAAAGCCATATTTTGGATAATAAATATCAAGTTGTAGACTTTGAGGATATTCAGAAAATCAAATTAACATGTACTGAATAAAGAACTAATATATTTAGAAATAATTTTATAATATAAATTTTTATATTTATAATTTTGATAATATAGACACCAATATTGCTATTTCAGATATCATTAAAAGATGTATATCAAGTATATTTTTTAGCACATTTTTGTATAGTTTAATTTTAATAAAACACATAAAAAATAAAGTTTATTTTAAAAAATAATATATATATATATTATACGTGTTGCCCAAATCCCAAATAATTTGGGATTTGGGACGCCAAAATGCACAAATTACTAGTATTTGGGATTTGGGATTTGGGATTTCGGCAAAAAATACTAATTATAATTTGGAATTTGGGATTTGGGATTTCGGCATTTGGGATTTCGGCATTTGGATTTTGAATTTGGGCAGCAGGTATAATATATATATATATAAAATAAAATAATAAAAAGAATTATAAAAAATAATGAGAAAAATATAATAAAAAAAAATTTAAGTAAAATAAATAAAAATGAAAATATTAAAAAAGAAATAAAAAAATATTTATAAGAAAAATGAAATTTTTCTTTTTTTAATGATTGAGCTATACAATTATACTTGCACGCAAAATTATTTTGGGGCCCTGAAATTGCAATTTTGGGGAAAAAAGTCGAAATAGTTTTTTATAGAAGACGAAATTATTTTACTTAAAACCCGAAATTTTTTGATCACCCAGATTTATTCTTTGATTAAAGATACACATAACTGGATACTTTTTTTACTTCCATATATAGAATAGATTCTGTATAAATCTCAAAAAGTCGAAATACTTCAAAAATCTAAAATCAATTTTGGGAACATGTATATATACAATCAATAAAATCTGTGCAAAATTTCTTCTTATCTGTAAGGATAATAGGAAAAATTGTAGTCTTTGATCTTTTTATTGCTGTGGGTACAAAAGTTTTTGTTTCGGGACTACAAGAATGTCAACTGTCTTGGCTATACGTGTTGCCCAAATCTCAAATAATTTGGGATTTGGGACGCCAAAATGTACAAATTACTAGTATTTGGGATTTGGGATTTGGGATTTCGGCAAAAGATACTAATTATAATTTGGGATTTGGGATTTGGGATTTCGGCATTTGGGATTTTGGCATTTGGATTTTGAATTTGGGTGGCAGGTATAGGCTGGCCAAAACATAAGAGCTCTGATTAATTTATCAACCATTTTTCTTCCTAAGATTATACAATATTGATTAACATAAATCAATATAATCAATATTATATTATCTAAAACATACTAATTTTCTGTTTTACCTAGTTTTTATACTAGACGATAAATGAAACTCCTACAACTTTTACATAAATATCAACACATTCATCTTCAAAACTACTATAAATTAAAATAAAACATGAGCAAATACATTATTCTTATCTATAACTTACAAAATAAATATATATATGATATAACTTAGTGTAAACACTCACTCTATCCAATCATACTCAATTTTTACATTTTCTAAAATGTCAATTATTTTTTTTATAAATTCTTTTCTTTTCTTTACAGTTATTCTTTATTAAAAAAAAAAAACTTATTTTTTTGTTTACTTATTATTTANATTTGGGATTTGGGATTTGGGATTTCGGCATTTGGGATTTTGGCATTTGGATTTTGAATTTGGGTGGCAGGTATAGGCTGGCCAAAACATAAGAGCTCTGATTAATTTATCAACCATTTTTCTTCCTAAGATTATACAATATTGATTAACATAAATCAATATAATCAATATTATATTATCTAAAACATACTAATTTTCTGTTTTACCTAGTTTTTATACTAGACGATAAATGAAACTCCTACAACTTTTACATAAATATCAACACATTCATCTTCAAAACTACTATAAATTAAAATAAAACATGAGCAAATACATTATTCTTATCTATAACTTACAAAATAAATATATATATGATATAACTTAGTGTAAACACTCACTCTATCCAATCATACTCAATTTTTACATTTTCTAAAATGTCAATTATTTTTTTTATAAATTCTTTTCTTTTCTTTACAGTTATTCTTTATTAAAAAAAAAAAACTTATTTTTTTGTTTACTTATTATTTACTTATCTTAAATATTAGATTTTTTTTGAGCCCATTTTAAATTGTTATATTGTTCTATTATTTCATTATTAAAAAACAAAAACAGCTGTTTTATTAAGAAATCAGACAAGTATACATGTATCTTTTTTGCAAAAGTATCGTCATTATATTATTTTTTTGATATTCGATTGTGAAGAAAATTTGTTTATTTATTTTAAACAGCCGATTTCAAAAGTTAGGATTCTTTATGTTAATTCAATATAGGTAATGTTTTTATAAAATAAAGTTTTTACAAAATTCACTACCACCATATTTATACTACCTCTGCCACTATTACTGACACTATTACTATATCTTCTTTATTTTCACAAAAAGGATATTATTATCTATAATCTAGATAAAAATAGTTATATTTCAAAAATAAATACACCAAAATCGTTTTTTGTAAACCAACTGTTTTCTTATTATTTATATAAACTTGTTCAAATAAACTATTATTATTATTTTTTTTTATAAAATTTAAAATTTCAAATAATAATATTATTTTTAATAATCTTTTTTATCAAATATATTATATTTTATATCTATAGATGAAAAATAATATATTATTAATTTTATTAATAATAAAGTATCAAATATAATTAAATTCCTTAAATAATAGTTTTATTAATTTTTATAAATTATAATTTAAATCTAAATGAAACAATCAATAAAATAAAATATTCCCAATATGATTTTCAAGTAAATTATTATTGTTAATATTATTTGACAATAAAAATGCTATTCTAAAAAATTACAAATCAAAAAACTAGAAAATCTTTTTATTGAAACTAAAAGTTCTTGATACTGGGTATTTCTCTTCTCTTTAAGAATTTATATAGGTTTCTTTTCTTAAACAAGATGAAAAACCTTATAAGATGAGAAAATTCTTGAACCTTAATAAGATTTGAATCAGCATTTTATAACTTCTAATTGATTAGTAAATAAAATTAATAATTTTATTATTAAAAATAAGGAATTTTCTATCTATACAACGGAACAAATGAAATTGCTTTACTTTTTATTACTTATGAAATATGTAACTGAAATTTTCTCTATAAAAATTTTAATTAACTTTAAATAGATTAATATAGTGAAGAAATCCTCAGTATAATTCTTTATTTTGAAATGCTAATACCATTTATAAATGAGAAAAAAACTAATGATATTTTTTGATTAAAATATTAAAATGGTAATTTATCAGATTCAATATTTAGAAGAATAAAAATTTAATTTTGAAATAAATTATAGTTTATATGATCTTTTTAATATATTATGAAAAACTTATAAGAACAATAAATAATTTTTCAATTATTGATTATAAAATATTTAAAAGAATTAGTAAATATAAGTCATTAATATTTCAAATAAGAAAAAAAAAATACCAATTAAAGAATATAAAAGATATCTATTTTAATATTTTATTTTTAAATTATAATAATAGTAAATCAAAATTAAATTATAAAAACAAATTCATCAATTATTTATTATATTATGAGATAGAGAATATATTTTTTTGAAATTTTATTTCTAAATATTTAATTTTATAAATCAATTAATTTGTGCAATGTTTTTATTATTTCTATTAACATTATTTATAAATATTTAATTAATAAAATTTTTAAAATAAAAATATATTAATATAATTTTTCTGGAAAAAAAAATCATTAATTATTTGTTATATATATTTAATAATAATTTTTATCATATAAGCTAATTTGTTTTTATTTAATTTTATTATATAAAATTTTTTTTTAATTTTTTAAATAAAAATTACTAATTATCATAAATTGTATAATAAAATAAAATAACAATATTGATTAAAATTAAACATAAGACTTAATCTTTTTTTATATTTCTTTACAATATCAAAAAACATAATAGAATCTGTTAAAAATTCATTTTTGAATCAGTTGAAATCTTATTTTAATTAAAATTATTTATTCTTAATTTATATAATTAAGAAATATTATATCATATAAATTTTAAAAAGTTTAAAGATTTTAATATTTAAAACATAAGTATTTATTATTTAATAAATTTGAAATATATTAACTATACATATCATCAAAACTATTAAATGGAGTCAAATGCAATTAAAATTGAAAAAAATTGAAGTCGAGTCAAAGCAAATTTTAATTTTTACTAGTAATTAACATAATTAGTTGAATTAGACGTAATTAAAAATTGAAATTTTAAAAGTTAAGTTAAGGTCAAATTAGTTTTGACAACATGTATAGTTTATTTATAGATACATTAAAAAAATAACTATTTTATCACATAAAAATAATATATATTAAAAAATAACTATAGATCTATTAAAAATGAAATTTTTACATTACCAGAAAATTATCACCTTTACATGATTTAAATTTATTATTTCACATATTACAAATAAATGATTATTTGACACGCAATATACATTTTGTAATAATTCAAATAAATTTTTACATGTTTCTAATCAGTACATATTAAATATTATGTGATATATTTGATTTTTTAATTAATTATAGTTTATATTAAGTTAAAAGAAATTTTCATAAAAATTCTTTTGAAGAAGATAGGAATTATACAAAGTAAACAGAGTGAGTATTTTTCACTGAGTTATATGTTGAATCATTATATATTACACTAGTCAAAAGCTCAAAAAATCAGTCAAAAATCGGATTACCGATTTTTAATTAAACTATGTCGATTTAATACTTTTTTAATCTGATTTATAGATTTTCTTATTGCCGACTAATAGCAGATTTTGAAAAAAAGAATAGTAACAAATCGGTAATATTCGATTATTATAAAATTATATAAAAGATTTATTGATTTTAGTTAAAATTTTTATCTGATAGTTATAAAAGATTTGTCGATTTTAATCTGACAGTTATTATATATTTCCGATTGTTATAAAAGATTTTGTCGATTTTAATTAAAATTTTATTATTGTTATAAAAGATTTGCTGATTTTAGTTTGACAGTTATATATTAACCAATAGTATTTGTGCACAGTAATGGCACAGTAATTTGTTTACTTCATCAGTAAATTTTTTTAAATGTAAGCTTTCGAAGTCCTTCACTCCGATAACCTTCGAATACCTTCAACATAAACGTAATATTTACGAAGGTTATTGGTACTGAAAATCTTCATTTTTATTAATAAAACGTAATACTGCGAAAGTTATTGATATCGATAACCTTCAATAACCTTCACTTTATCATAATAAACGTAATATTTGCGAAGGTTATTGGTCCGATAACTTTCAATAACTTTTGAAAACGAAATTATTACAATAACCTCCGATATAAAAAATTTCCTAATGTTATAAAAAGAGGACCTATTCGACTTGGTTCCTATAGTTTTGAGTTGTAGAATTTTGTAAGAAATGAAAATTGTCTTATAATAAAATTTTAATAATTCAAACTCCAAGAAATTACTTGTAAAAATTAATCTGTAAATAAAATGTTGAAAATATTTATTTAATAAAATATTTTATTAAATAAACCCTGAAATTCTGAAATAAATAATTCAATATTATAATTAATTAATAAAAGGATCATGAATGTTATGGGATTTATCGCTTGATTGCTTAATTGTATAACATTATAACTTTTGAGTTAATAATAATNCAACATAAACGTAATATTTACGAAGGTTATTGGTACTGAAAATCTTCATTTTTATTAATAAAACGTAATACTGCGAAAGTTATTGATATCGATAACCTTCAATAACCTTCACTTTATCATAATAAACGTAATATTTGCGAAGGTTATTGGTCCGATAACTTTCAATAACTTTTGAAAACGAAATTATTACAATAACCTCCGATATAAAAAATTTCCTAATGTTATAAAAAGAGGACCTATTCGACTTGGTTCCTATAGTTTTGAGTTGTAGAATTTTGTAAGAAATGAAAATTGTCTTATAATAAAATTTTAATAATTCAAACTCCAAGAAATTACTTGTAAAAATTAATCTGTAAATAAAATGTTGAAAATATTTATTTAATAAAATATTTTATTAAATAAACCCTGAAATTCTGAAATAAATAATTCAATATTATAATTAATTAATAAAAGGATCATGAATGTTATGGGATTTATCGCTTGATTGCTTAATTGTATAACATTATAACTTTTGAGTTAATAATAATAATATAACCTGAAAACACTTGGATAATATTATGGAAATAAAGGAGAAGTCAAAACATTAACGTCAAATGAATATTATTATCTTAAAGATAATAAACCCTGTATTAATAATGACCACTTCAAAGGCATAACGAAACCTTGGAGAGAAGTTAAGATACCGGATGGAGATCTTGTGAATAAAGGAATCCACAGTCAGGAGTATTTCCAAATTTGTATAGTGTAGATCATACCTATTATAACAATTAAGAAAATTCTAGAATTTCTAGAACAAATTATAGAACACAATAAATTCACATGTTAATTATTAAATATATATTGTGTATTATAAACATAAAGTAATAGAATATTATTAAATTATTTTAAAAAAGTTTAAAATAATTTTCACACCCAATATATGAAGATTAAATAATTATTATTTAAACTGATTAATAGATTTATATAAAATTTAATAAAATTTAATCGTGTAGTTTTTTTGCAATTATTCCTATAGTTATCTTATATATATAGTATTTATTTATTATTATTTTTACTTTAATTTCAAATATGAATAAATTCACAAAAAACTAATTTTTTAAGTAAATTATTTAATAAAAAATAAATTTATTGTGATTTTTTTAAGTTGAATTTTTTAAATAAAAAAAATAAATTTATTGTAATTCAGGAAAATATTTAATTATCTTAGTTAATTTTTTTGCTACTACATTAACTGATATATGTTTCTATTTTTGTTTCTCTTCAAGTTTACAATTTTTTAACTGGTCTATTAACTGACTATTCTATACATGTCGTCAAAACTAATTTGACCTTGACTCAACTCTTAAAATTTCAATTTTTAATTGCGTCTGACTCAACTAATTGCGTCAATCACTAGTAAAAATCAAAATTTGCTTTGACTCAACTCCAATTTTTCTCAATTTTAATTGCGTCTGACTCAATTCAATAGTTTTGACGATATGTATAGACTATTCAAATAATTTTTAACAAGAAAAGTGACGATACAGGATAAATTTTTGACCTCTTGTTTTGAGTTTATTTTAATTAATATATAAAAAACTATTAATTTTAAATGTTCATTTGAGAAATAACTAATTTGTAAGGTCTCGGGGATCCTCGAGGATTCTGAAACTACATACTTGAAAATATATTTTTTAATAGTAAAATATATTATTAATCTTAAGAATTAAAGCTACGCAAAAAAAATTATCAAATGCCAATCAAATTTTGAGACTAGTCATAGATCATTCTAAAATTGATCTTCAAATTTTGAAATATCCCCGACTGATCTAAGGACAACATAACGAAATAACAAATGAATAAATGGGAGAAATAACCGAATAACAAATAAAGAATATTGGAACATAAAACTGTAGAATAATTAACATTAATATGACGAAAGGTTTGATTCCCTTTCTAAAATAACTGAATCAGTGGTGCCTTCTAATCAACAGTCTTGTACCTATCAGGGAAGAATTATAAACTCCTAAAAGAACTGTAAAGTCACCCTTAGAATTATGTCTAACCGATAGGCAAGTAACATCGGGCGGTTAAATGTTTTAACTTATGGTTATTGGGTTTATAGCCAGTTCTTATAAATATATAATATTAATATAATTTTGGTATTACAACAATTATCAATAAAGGTTTATAGGGGCATGACTCCGTTTGAATTTAAAAAAAAAAAATGTAAGAAAGAATTTCCAAATCAAAATATGTTCAAAACAATAGTTTGTTGTCCTAATACTGGAGATTATATAGGAACATCACATCAAGGATGTAAACGAAAAAACGAAATAATTGGTCTGAAATGGTATCAGCAACCATGTATTTCAGATTAGTGTTGTTAAGTCCAAGCTGGACCGAACCGAACCGGACTGGACTGATGGGGCTGAACCGGTTTGACTTGAGAGTTTCAAGTCATCAGTCCGGTTCGACTTCAAGTCGATCGACTTGCGATTTGGCTTGACTTCAAGTCGTCAAGTTGATGGTAAGTTAATGGGACCGATGGGGCTGATCACATGTTATTATTTTTACGTTTTATTTTATTTTATAATATAATAATTTTTGATTAATAAATTTAATTGACTCATCGGTTCCATTGGTCCCATCGACTTCTAATTGAAGTTGATGGAACTGATGGGACTGATGGGACTGATAGAGTTAAACTATATTATGTGTTATTATTTTTATATTTCATTTTTAATTGATTAACGATCAGTCTCATCAACCCCATCAACCCCATCGACTTATAATCAAAGTCGATGGGGTTGATAGGACTGATGGAAAATAAATAATAATAATAATTTTGAATTAATTAATTCCATTAACCCATCAGCCCCATCAACCCCATTGACTTGTAATCGAAGTCGATGGGGTTGATGGGGCTGATGGATCGGTTAACCTATCGACCCCATCAACCCCATTCAGCCCCATCGACTTGAACGGTTCGGTCCAGCTTGGTTTGACTTGTACTTTCAAGTCGATGGGGTTCGGTCCGGTTCAGCTTGACTTGTTAACGGTTTGACTTGACTTGGGTCTCAAGTCGGATCAAGCCGGACCGTTAACAACACTATTTCAGATAATAGAAAATTCAAAGAAACTTACAACTGTATATATTGTAATATTCAAATGTTAGATCAAGGATTATTAAAAGTTCAAGATCATGACTATATTAATGGTAAATATAGAGGTCCAGCTCATAGTGATTGCAATAAAAAATTACAAATGGGATCTTTTAAAACAAAAATACCTTTTGAATGTCATAATTATCGAGGTTATGATTCTCATTTACTTATGGAAGTTGTTGCTAGATTTACAGCAGATAAGATAAAATATATTCCAGAAAATATAGGTAAATATAAAGCCATGGATGTGGGACAATTTCGATTTTTAGATAGTTTTTAACATATGTCAATAGGTCTTGATAAACTTGTTGAAAGTTTAGGTGGAAATCTTGAAAAATTTTCTCTAACAGTAAAATACTATACTAATAAAGGATATTTGATAGATAAAATCAAGTTACTAATACAGAGAAAAGGAGTTTTTCCATATGACTGGACAAATTCATGAGATAAATTTGATAGAACAAAATTTCCACGCAGAAAAGATTTCTATTCTCTGCTCAATCAGCAAAATATTAGTAAAGGAGATTACGAACATGCGCAAAAAGTATGGCAAAAATTTGAAATGACAAATTTTGAAGAATACCATGACCTTTATCTCAAAACAGATGTACTTTTACTTGCGGATGTTTTTATGAACTATACTATTATGTGTTTACAGGATGACGGTTTAGATCCCTCCCATTATGTTTCAGCACCAAGAATATTTAATGATTCATTATACAAAAGTAGCGAAGTTGAGATTAAGCTAATGACAGACATGGATGAGTATTTGATGGTAGAAAATAGAATTCGAGGAGGAATGACAATGGTAAGTCAACGATATGTCAAAGCTAATAATGAAAAATGTCATGATTATCACAGGTCGAAATAATATATATCGGGTATATATCGGGTACCAGATAGGGGGTGTGCACGTCCCGAAGTTCGGGTACCTATCGGGTACTAGATAGGTACCTGATAGGTATCCGATAGGTATCAGATAGGTACCAGATAGGTACCTGATAGGTACCAAATAGGTACCAGATAGGTGCCAGATAGGTACCCGATAGGTACCCGATATATAAAATATATGATATTGGGTATCTAATATATATAAAATATCATATCAGGTACCTAATATCACATAACAAGATTTTGATCAATTCTATACAAATGTTTTTTATATTAATTCTATGTAAAGTTTTTATGAGATATCAAAAATTCAGCAAAAAATATGCAAATAAAATTATAATTAAAGTAATTAATTTAGATAATCATTTTGCAACGTTACGTGATATAGTGTTATGTGTATTTTAACTGTTAATGTTATTTGATATAATATTTATTATTTATTTTATAACAATATAAAAAAATAAAATCAGAAATAATTCACAATCGTTGCTACATACAAAACTTTTTATTTTAATAAGTAAATGTTGAAAACATGATTAATAACCAAAAATGCTGAGAATGTAAACTATCGATACAAAAAATTTCAGACCAAGAACTTTAAAATTGACGGAATAATAGATACTTAAACTCAAACGTTTTAAAATATTAAACGTTTGAGTTTAAGCGTCTATTATTCCGTCAATTTTAAAGTTCTTGGTCTGAAATTTTTTGTATCGATAGTTTACATTCTCAGCATTTTTGGTTATTAATCATGTTTTCAACATTTACTTATTAAAATAAAAAGTTTTGTATGTAGCAACGATTGTGAATTATTTCTGATTTTATTTTTTTATATTGTTATAAAATAAATAATAAATATTATATCAAATAATATTAATAGTTAAAATACACGTAACACTATATCGCGTAACGTTGCAAAATGATTATCTAAATTAATTACTTTAATTNTCTATTATTCCGTCAATTTTAAAGTTCTTGGTCTGAAATTTTTTGTATCGATAGTTTACATTCTCAGCATTTTTGGTTATTAATCATGTTTTCAACATTTACTTATTAAAATAAAAAGTTTTGTATGTAGCAACGATTGTGAATTATTTCTGATTTTATTTTTTTATATTGTTATAAAATAAATAATAAATATTATATCAAATAATATTAATAGTTAAAATACACGTAACACTATATCGCGTAACGTTGCAAAATGATTATCTAAATTAATTACTTTAATTCGTGATCCATATACCAATCAGTGAAGATCGGCATTAAATAGGAATCTACAGTTTTCACTAAGTAAACTTTTTTTCTTTAAATTTATCAAGGAGAAATTTTTAGTGAATATGAAAACTGAGGTTTTACTGCTATAATAAATTATATAATATTTTCATAAAGTTGCATGAATTTAGTGATATCTCATCACAAAAATGGACTTTCAAAAAAATTTTATAAGTGATTTACAAAATTTTCCCCATTTTTGACTAATAAATTTCACTGATTGGTAGCTGGATCACGAATTAATTATAATTTTATTTGCATATTTTTTGCTGAATTTTTGATATCTCATAAAAACTTTACATAGAATTAATATAAAAAACATTTGCATAGAATTGATCAAAATCTTGTTATGTGATATTAGGTATCCGATATGATATTTTATATATATCAGATACCCAATATCATATATTTTATATATTGGGTACCTATCAGGTACTTATCTGATACCTATCGGGTACCTATCGGGTACCTATTGGGTACCTATCTGGTACCTATCTGATACTCGATAGGTACCCGAACTTCGGGACGTGCACACCTCCTATCTGGTACCCGATATATACCCGATATATATTATTTCGACCTGTGTATGATCCCAACAAACCAAAATCCTGGATTATGTATAAAGATATGAATGCTTTATATTCAAGCATGACGCAATACATGCCTACAGAGATTTTAGAAAAGGTAAGTCCAGAAGAAATACCCGATATACAAAGTATAGAACCTGATACAGAAATAGGATATATGCTTGAAATTGATATAGAGGTTCCAATAAACTTACATGTTTATTTGCAGATTATTCTTTAGCACCGGAAAAACAAATAGTACCAGAAAACTGGATCAGTCCATATAACGAAAAATTAGTACATGATAAAGAAGTTGGAGGAGGAAAATATGTATCAGGTGAAAAGTTACTACAAACTCTTTTACCTAAAAAAAATTACGTAGTCCATTACAAAGCTCTCCAGTTATATATGAAATTAGGAATGAAAGTTACAAAAATACATAGTGCTTTAAAATTTCGTCAATCTCCGTGGATGAAAGACTATATTAAGGAAAATATCTGTAAAAGAGAAATTGCTAAAGCTACCAAAGATGATTTTGGGGTAATGTACTATAAGTTAAAAAACAACGCAGTATTCAGGAAGCAGATGGAAAATGTTCGAAAACATATGAGGGTAGAATTAGTTCAACCCGATCAAGATAAAAAGCTTACATGCCTTGTTAGCTCTCCTTTATATGTAGGTTTCAAAGCATTCGAAGGTGGGATAACCGCTGTTCACATGTTAAAAAGTACAGTAACTCTAAATAAGCCAATATTCGTAGGACAGGCAATTCTCGATATTAGTAAGGCCATGATGTATAATTTTTGGTATGGATATATAAAATCTCACTATGGAGACAAAGCTTGCCTCCTTTATACAGATACAGATTCTCTTATTATGTGGATTGAGACAGAGGATCGAGCAGAAAGACCAGATATTTTTGATCTCGAGAAGTCTGGAGACCTATTCTTAATGAAAGACAAAAGTAATGGAGAAGCATTAGGTGAATCAGTATGCTTAAAACCAAAAATGTATTTAGTTCTCCCATTGGAGTATGATTCAAAAACTCCTGAAACAGAGGCAGATTTCAAAAAAGAGTTAGAAGAAGAAGAATATAGAAAATCTCAGGGTGTTAAGAAATGTGTAGTCAAGAGAGAACTTCGGCATGATAAGTTTTTAGAATGTCTCAAGACCCAAAAATTAACCAGACATGATATGTATGGACTTCGCAGTTATGATCATCAAATATATTTGGAGAGGGTAAATAAAATCGGGCTAAATCCATATGATAATAAGCGTTGGATCTTACTTGATGGAATCAGGACTCTTCCATATGGACATTGGAGAATCTATGCATATAAGCGCATGATTGCATTAGGATTTCCACCCGATGAGGCTGAAAAAAGAGCTATGAAAGCTTCGCTCAAATCTCAATACCGATAAAATTAGAAGACATATATCGTTATTTCACTAAGTGTACCAGATAAGATAATTATAAAGAAATTTTCATGAGTAATAAATATCTAAATGAATTTTTTTTCGACGATTTACTTGGGTTGACTCTATCATTTATTGTTTCGATTTTTTTTTTCAGATATAATAAATATTCAATATATCAATGCTGATGATTAAAATTCCGGAGATAAAGGTAAGTTGGGATAAGTAAAAAATACCATTTCGACGAAAAAAATATTGATGTGTAAAAATCGCATTAATATGCCTTTGCTTTATTGATAGTAATAAAATTAAAGAGGATCAAATTTATCTATTGTTCTATACTATTGACTACACTGAGTTTTTTGTTTGTCTAAATTATCTATACCAACACCTTCTATAACCCGATTTCATTTGTTATCGATTCTAAATAAAATAAAAATGGTCATCAGTTATATATCTATACGAATCGTGCGCTGACAAAAAAATAAATTAACAATCCACCCTAAACTAATTTATCTTTTTTCGGGCCTGAGAGACAAAAACACGATGTTGCCTGTCTTCTGCGGTGCTAATAAATTTCTCAGAATAGTTATTGGTTTACAAGCCCAAGGTTGATTATTTGAGAGTACTGTCACAAACAAACAAAATATTCATGCCTTAGATCATTATTTCTGGTATACAAACATTACCAGCTTTAAAGAAATCGATAAGTATGCATGAAATTGCGTTACCAAGTGATCTGTACAACCATCGTTAAACGCGTCCAACATTTATTATTCGCGTAAATGGTCGGTTAATATACAAATCCAAAAAATGAATTTATACCGAAAAAAAGTCATCGAATCTTTAATTATTAATTACTGGAATCGAAAGTCGATTTCTAAAAACACAGGGTTTTACAATTGTCTTCAACAAATTAACACGAAGACAAATTTAACGTCAGATGATAAGCAGGATGTTAATAGAATTTACTATAATCTAATTTCGGTTCTTAGTAAAGAAAGCTCAATCAGTCAACCAGTGAGAAAAAAGATGGAAGCCGAAGAAAAGGATTTTGGGGTATATGTATAGGGAGGTGAGGCGAATGAAAAGGTTGCAACTACTAAATACTTTGTTCTCTGCTACAGAAAATAACCAAATCTCTCGAAATGACGAGATTCTGGGAAAGTAAGCAAGGAGAGTCGTATAGAAAAGTTTTAGATGGCCATACGCGGAAGGAAAAGACGTACTTAAGCTCCCTTCATCTCACGCAATTGCAGGATGAAGATGCGGACGAAACTGCAGATGAAAATGCCTGCGTTGAGAATGAAGTGTTTGATGTGGAAAGTAATGAAGATAACGATGACTCCAACCAATCAAATGAAGAAATCCAGTTTGTTGAAAGGGACGAGCCGGACGCCATACATCGAACCCGACGTTGGATGTTATCTAGTGGTACAGATGTGGGTCAAATTTTGTCTGAATACAGGCAAAAAATTCCAGAGGCACAAAAGTGTATCGAGTGAGTTAGCTTTTTTACTATCAACTGTGTTTAAAATGCAAATATTACATGACAACTACTTTTTCCTTATATAGTCCCGTCTACTGGGGAATCCTCGATTTGACAGGATCTCACCCAGAAACCAAACGACTTTTTTCTACAGACGACTGGATCGAAATGGTGAAAAGTTTTGAAGATGAAATAGAATTCATTAAAGAAGATATACCTGACGTTTTATATCTGTTTTTTGACGAAGTTGAACTGGTAATTAATGACGATAGATATATTCTTACATTTAGGATTTGCTCTCATTATTCATTCATTTCAGATAATAAACAATAATGAAAGGAGTGAAGATATTACCACAGAAATTGAAGGTATCTCCTCACAGAAAATAGAAGTAAAGCATAATATCACTCTTAGCCCTAAAGATAAATTTATTTTAATGAAAATCAAGAGAGCCACTCTTGTTTAGTAAGTGAAATACTCTATAAATATTTTCTCCGGAAAAATTTTGTAATTCGAATTTCTTTAACTATTATTTCATAATTTCATAGTGCAGAGAATTTGGCTTACGTCGATCTGCCAATTTCTGAGGCTGCTTTCGATAACTTATTCATTAATATGCTTATAAGAAGATTTCTTGATCAAAATGAATTGAAGATGGATACGTAAGTAATCATGTTTGATTTTGATATATCAAGAAATTATAACTAGTGCTTATTTATTTATTAATGCGCATACGTGTATTTCTTTAGGGGGGAAATTTGTTCTTGGGCTTCATCTCAACGACGTAATGAAGGTCGTTCAATAACTCTTCGTGCCCGAGTTGGACAGAAATGTGACTTCCGAGGGATATTAAAAAACAGTATAAACAAATTAGAAGCATTAATAGGCCTCCGAAGTGGTGGTCTCCCTGAAGCTCACCGGAAAAAAATTTTTGTAGATGCTCTCGACTTGTCAATCACGATGAGGGATACCCTCTATGCGTTTTTTAATTATAATTCAAATGCTCCCGACGAAGATTTACATAAAATGTTTGTTCTTGGAGTCCAATCATGGGGTAAGCTTATAATTAACATAAACTGGATTTCATTATAACTGCTTACAAATACTTTTATATTAAGGTTGGAAATATCAGATCGTTGCGATGGATTGCAAAGGGACGAATATCTGCCGATATGGAAAGTTATCTACAACTATTTTACCCAATTCTACAAAAACACTTGCATTCCTTGAAAAGTTCTTTGTTGAAATGGAAAACGTAAAGGTGTTTACATATTGATTTACAAATTTTTCTTAACAAAAATTTAGAAAGAAAAAACAGAACAGTAAATAATATTTTATGCAACTATAGGTTACCCTTAATTCCATATGCAAAAAATCAAACAATATTGCCCTACTCCATGCTCGAGCACATAGAATGAAGCGAAAAGAAAGTGATCTAGAAAAGGACCAAGTAGAAAACGTTCATGTGGAAGTTGGAGGTTGTTTTGGCGAAATTACTAATACTCCTCACAAAAAACGGGTTCGAGAATTTAAGTTTGATTAAGGTATATTATCAGTTTCGTTCTTTTATGTAACTGTGTGATTGCCTCATTGGACTATGAAACCTGTCTATTACTTAATAGACATCTCATAGGTCTCATAGAAAGATGTTTAGCGTTGGACCTGTATGATCGTCTTTAGTCTAGCATTCTATCACGCCATACCTTCCAAATGGCTGAAACTTTTAAAAATGGTAAAAAAGTTGATGCCTCGCTAATGGCAACCGGACCACATCTACTTGAAACCTTTCTGCTTCTACAGATCGTTTCTTGTCTTTTGTGCTTGGTCAAGGTCGATGTGAAACTTTGCTTTGTCTCGTTTCATGTCCTTCCTATGCGCTTTCACTTGACATCTTGTTATTCTGAAAGTGCCGACCAGTCTGAGAGTTACTTGTTTGGATTATAAAGGAAATTTATGCAAAAAAAGTAAATTTTTCATTTACTAACTCCTACAATATCTTTATTTTGCATTGGCAAGCTGAAATCTAGGGGTTATTCGCTTTGATGCCTACCTGATGTACAAACGAGGAAACAAAATTCTTTATAAGCGTGATGTTATAAAACAATTAACAAATCATGCGTTTAAGTGATCTGCGATTGTTTTTTTTACTCGTAATCTTGACGAACATTTATGTGGGATATATTCAAAGGTTTTTTTATTAGCATAGTTATACAAAATTCTTTATCATATGAATTAAACTTTATAGATACATATTCACATAGCGTGAAACACATGATGAAACTTCCGTGACGGCCCGAAAAAATCACTTTTGACAGAAAAAAAAATACGAAAAGGCTCGAAAAATATATAAACTTTTTAATGGTATTGGTGGGAGTGATAATAATATGATAGGACAATTGATACAACGGGTAAGTTTCTCTATATCGGCAATTTCGAAACTAAGTAAAGATGGCATTAAACATGTAGTAGTTACAGTTATAAAAACGATATGTTATTACTGTGCCGTAGTCACGTGACGTTGTGAACTCGGTTCACATTCTTCTAAACGCAATAAATAAAGTATCAATTTTTTCCCATATCGGGTTTGTGAAATGAAAATTATATAAATTGCTTATTATCCACCATGAAAATTTCGTACCACGTTGCATTGCAGATAATTTAGATGCAATTAATTATCACAATAGCGAATTCCCATATTTCACGAATTCGTGCATATGATATGTGATAGCGGAGCTAGTGTCTCTATTTTATCCTTAGAAATAATAATATCACTAATCGCTTTGGGTGATAAGTGAGTTAATCTTCTAAACATTTGTATATCATTTCGGAAAAAAAATTTTTTATTATCGGTTATATATGGTATTACAAATTCCTCGTTAAATACAATAGCAAATGATAAAATATCAGTTAAATCATGCAAAACATCCTATAGATGAGTCTTTATAGATTCCCCCCCCCCCGCTATTTAGATCATAATAATATCCTCATCATCGGAGCACGTGAAATCTATATCTGCTATCTTGTCATTCCCAGAAAAGTTAGTATTACTTGATGTTACCGGCGAAATTATTTCAGACACTACACTTACCTCAGCTTCTGGTGATTTTTTCGAAACAGTGGAAACAGATTCAATAGATATACTTGCTTCTGCAATAGTTTGATCGTCAGGATTCGTGATGGTTTCCAATAATGGTTCCGCTGAAGTTACATTCTTGATAACGTTTTGAATTTGACTATTAGTAAGACTAGAGATGGCATTTGTACTGTAGGAGACTTGTCTAATTTTATCTTTTCCAACCCAAACAACATCCGAATTTTCTTGGCTCTTAAAGTTTTCATACGCAAGTTTCCTGATGTAATACCAGGTAGATGGTTTAACATTTCCTTGTATAATTGCGTTCTAGCAGTTTTATCTGTAACCCCTAACTCACGGCAAATTTCGATAACTTTATTTTCAAAATCATCTGAGTAATAGTACCAAGCTAAGATTTTTTCATGTCTAGATCGTATTGCATAATGAAATAAACGGACTAAGCTTTGTGTTGTGATTTGAAATGTTCGATCCTCTATAATCTCAGAGGAAACGGGTGGCACAATAGGGTTGCTACTGAGTAATTCTTTTATTAACCCTTGCTCAATATATTGTCTTTTAGTGGGCTCAATCTCATCAGGCTCCTCAGTTACGTAAATGTTATGATTTGTAGGCTCGTTCTCTTGACATTTTTCTTTTTGTCGATCGTCAGGATTCGTGACGGAAATTTCTTGGTATTTTTCTTTTTGCCGATCGTCAGGATTCGTGATGGAAATTTCTTGGCATTTTTCTTTTTCAGTTTCCAGAAAACTCGACTCTGTCTCACGGAGTGAGGATGCTACCGCATCTGAAATTACATGAATTTGATCATCCCCCTCTAAGGGAACGGTTTTTATATCACATGATAAATTAGATTGATCTGATGAATTATTATCCAAAGATGGATCTTGAGCTCGAAATTTCTTTTCCCGGTTCCTTTTTCTTATCATATCACTAACCCTTTCCTTATCTTGTGATTCCAGAAATTCAATGATCTCCTTATCTTCCGATGATATAGTTTTTGCAGAGATAGAAGATGTAAAGCATTGGGTTTCTGATTCTTGGATATTAGAATTAGA
Organism: Diversispora epigaea; assembly: GCA_003547095.1. NCBI lineage: Eukaryota > Fungi > Glomeromycota > Glomeromycetes > Diversisporales > Diversisporaceae > Diversispora > Diversispora epigaea. The sequence goes on from PQFF01000144.1 coordinate 41,851, forward strand.
TGTGTTATCGGATATATTTTCTATTTGTTCAGGAGTATCATCAGAATTTGAAGTGTCATCGGATATATCTGATGACGAAACATTCTCAGTTTGTAATTCTATCCGTTCGGGGATAACGTTAGAATTTTCCATTTTGGTAAAGGTGGTATTAACCGAAGATTGTTTGATTTCCTGGATATCATCATCCAATTTAGCAATGAGGTCAGTTTTTTCTTTATCTTTCTGCTCTAAATTCGTGAATCTAGCTTCGTATTTTTCTAAATCTTGTTTTAACTTTGTATTCTCGGCTTTAACTTCGATATTCTCAGCCTCGACCTCAGCAAACTTCTTTCTAAGTTCAGCAATTTGGTGAATGAGATCGGAATTTAATTCTCTCAACGAATCAATTGTGGATTGTGGATTTCCCAATTAATCATTAGCGGGTAAAAATCATGTGACATGCTGACCAATGGTCAGGATCTTACCAATAAGAAAATTGTTTCGGAAAAATTAATAGCGGAGCTAGTGTCTTTGACACATATATAAATCAAAAAATCATGTGACATGCTGACCAATGGTCAGGATCTTACTTTTGCCAAGAAAATTATTTCGGAAAAATTACTAGTTACACATGATTCTTCGAATCGCCTAAAGCCTTACACAAAAAATAACACATGATATATTGATACATTGTACATTCCTCTAACCGAAAATCTTTATTAATAGCAGAGCTAGTGTCAAGACACATAGATATACGATAAAAATACAGATAAAATACATGGTAAAATCTATCTAATTAGGAATTAGGAGGAGGGGATGTTACTGTCGAACTATCTAAATTTCTATTTGATCTGCGATCATGCGCATTGCGTAACAGAGACATATTAACTATTAATGTATTGCGGAATAATAATAAAGTATATATAAAATCAGCTAAAATGGAAGGATCGTTGGAATATTGAATAGGGATATCCATTTCATGTATTTTATAATATCGATAGATTTCAAGCGCGTCTCTAATAAGGATATTCAAATTCAATCTACATCCAACTACTTGGATCCCAATGATACCAAATTGTTCTTTTTTCAACCTACGACTTTTTTGTGCCCAGTATAATCCATCGTTGCATTCACACCATAATTTTATATCGTCATCTTCTTCTTTTTGTTTCGTACAAATAATCCTGGAACATTCTGCATACATTAATTCGTAATATTTATCGTCTTCTTTACTTATAAACATAATATCAGGTCGTCTTCCTACTTTCCCATCTCCTCTTCTATTAGCATTTGCTATACTCTGCCGTTCAAACCTAAAAATATAAATTAACAATATGTTTCTCTGGAAGATGATATATTATTCTTACTATAACTTACGTGGTAATAAATGCTGACTCTCCAAAATGATTATTAAATAAGCAGGCATTGATTAATGGCACAATTATATTATTTACATATGTACCTTCATTCATTGTAGTAACGAATTTAGAACAAAAAGCTGGATTGCGCCAAACAGATCCCAAGGTTTCCAAAATTTTTAACATGATTTCTTCAAGTTTATCTTCACTCTCTTTTCACTCATTTGTATGTGATAACTCATATGGTAAACTTGATAAATTCTCAGATAAAAAATTCGATACAAACCTATTACACATATCTTCGACTCTTGATATAAAAGCAAGTTTCATCAATCTTACAAGTTTTTAATATATGGAGTATAGTGTTTCCAACATATATAGGCAAATATTAGTTTTCTGATTCTGATAAAGCACTACGCGCCAATTAAGTCTGATAAATATATACTATAAATGTCTTTTTTAAATTTCCTGGCAATCCCTGAACAAGATTCGAATTATCTCTAATAATTTGGTTAGCTAGAGGATCCTTCCAAGTTAATTCTTGAATCGAAATTTCGTTTACATCAGAATATAAATGTTGATAAAGAGGCGTAGATTCCTTTCTAAGTTTATTTTTCAACTTATTTGTATTATTCTCGATTTGATTTGAACCCAAAGGTGCTTCTTTATCTGTCTTGATTGCTCCCATGTTATACAAATTATTAACTCCTTCAAAGGCATTATTAAACTAATAAAATAAATAGTACATTAGATTTTAGAAATATAAAAATTTTCATTATTAAAATAACGTAAAATTATCAATGCATATGTAAAGTTTATATTTTTGTGTGGCTATCACGTGGATAAAACTTTGTATGGTATTATAAATCAACATAATAACTTATATCTTAAACATCTCCTCAACAAAGCAATAGATTTTTTTCATAACAGGTTAGTAGAATACTACACTGGTCGAAAATTTATAAAACCTACACCTATCGGGTACCAGATAGGTGTAGTATCCGTGCCTAATATCGTACACATATCGGGTACTCGATAGGTATAAGAAAACATTTTTCACACTTATCGGGTACCCGATATGTGTAAAAAAACATTTTTTACACCTATCGGGTACCCGATATGTGTACGATATTAGGCACGGATACTACACCTATCTGGTACCCGATAGGTGTAGGTTTTATAAATTTTCGACCAGTGCTATATTCTACGTAACAGATTATAATTTAAACATTCCTCCACTATGAGCAAGTGTCTATTGGCAAGCGAGCTAAATGAAATGAGTATACATAAGCAATAGCCAGGTATAATAATACTTTTATTTCATAAGAAATAATTTGACTATTTATTCAGCATTTGTTTTTTAAATGAATCACACAATATCATCATATAATACAGTATCAAAATAAAGTTTTATATAAATCTAACCTGTGGTAGAATTCAGAANAATTATAATCTGTTACGTAGAATATAGCACTGGTCGAAAATTTATAAAACCTACACCTATCGGGTACCAGATAGGTGTAGTATCCGTGCCTAATATCGTACACATATCGGGTACTCGATAGGTATAAGAAAACATTTTTCACACTTATCGGGTACCCGATATGTGTAAAAAAACATTTTTTACACCTATCGGGTACCCGATATGTGTACGATATTAGGCACGGATACTACACCTATCTGGTACCCGATAGGTGTAGGTTTTATAAATTTTCGACCAGTGCTATATTCTACGTAACAGATTATAATTTAAACATTCCTCCACTATGAGCAAGTGTCTATTGGCAAGCGAGCTAAATGAAATGAGTATACATAAGCAATAGCCAGGTATAATAATACTTTTATTTCATAAGAAATAATTTGACTATTTATTCAGCATTTGTTTTTTAAATGAATCACACAATATCATCATATAATACAGTATCAAAATAAAGTTTTATATAAATCTAACCTGTGGTAGAATTCAGAAAATTCTCAATTGACGCTTTGAACCATTCATAAATACATTACTAGCCGAATCTACAGCTCATTTCACGATTAATTTTAATTCACTTTGTATAATTCAACGATCTTCTTGCATTTCGAGATAAACAATAGATATAACGTTTATTTTCTTGTCTTCAGTAGTTATCAAAAAATCGTAAATCTTGTTATATAATTCGATAGACATTTTACATATTAATTTATGATAAGAAAGATATTAGTTTTGTTGGGTAATAAAAATCAAGGCGTAACTAAAGTTTCCATTAATACCGCTATATTCTCCTTTTAACGCGTTTTGTTATTCCCTTTTTAGTATCTCGAAAAAAGTCAGTATATACACAAGAACAAAGAATATGTATATGCTCCATGGCCAGTTACTTGAATATAAGTAAAGAAATTCACTATACTTTCCTTTTACCACTTTTTGGTATTATCTTTCATATTGTACCGAAGAATAGATTAACCCTATAAGAAGTGCGCATATTTAATTTGTACTTGAAATATACTTAAAACATCATTAGTATACTTAAAATATACTTAAAATATTATTAATATTTAAAACTTAGCAAAAATTGTTTATTCAGATTATATATCATAATACTTAAAATATTATTAAAATATACTTAAAAATTTTTTTATAATTAAAAACATGTACTTAAAATATATTTGAATATACTTATATTTTTTTAATAATGATATTTTAAGTATTTTTTAAGATAAATAGAATACTTAAAATATTATTATAATTTACTTAAAACAGAACCTAAGTTATTTATAGTATTGAGCAACTATTATTTTTATTATAATCACACAATTAGAATGTATAGAAAATATTATTTTTGTAATCTGGAATATCAAAATTTTTTAAAAAAAAAATTAAAAAAATCAATAAAATTTAATGTTAAATTTTTTAAGTTTTTTGATTAGTAAAGGGTCCATTATTATAGTGCCAAGTTGCTGCATCAAGCTTAAAAATTATGAGATGCACTTCGCGATATGATCAATTTTGTTTTTTTGACAATCACTCTTTATGATGTAACTTTAGAAAAATACTTTATAAATTACAAATCAGAAATAATTCACAATCGTTACTACATATAAAACTTTTTATTTTAATAAGTAAATTACAAAAATGTAATTAATAACAAAAAATGCTGAGAATGTAATCTATCGACACAAAAAATTTCAAACCAAGAACTTTAAAATTGACGGAATAATGGATGCCTAAACTTAAACATTTAAAATTTAAAACATTTGAGTTTAGATTATACTTGCACGCTAAATTATTTTGGGGCCCCGAAATTGCAATTTTGGAGAAAAAAGCTGAAATAGTTTTTCATAGAAGACGAAATTATTTTACTTAAAACCCGAAATTTTTTGACCACCCAGATTTATTCTTTGATTAAAGATACACATAACTGGGTACTTTTTTTACTTCTATATATAGAATAGATTCTGCATAAATCTCAAAAAGTTAAAATACCTCAAAAATCCAAAATCAATTTTGGAAACATGTATAGTATACGTGTTGCCCAAATCCCAAATAATTTGGGATTTGGGACGCCAAAATGCACAAATTACTAGTATTTGGGATTTGAGATTTGGGATTTCGGCAAAAGATACTAATTATAATTTGGGATTTGGGATTTGGGATTTCGGCATTTGGGATTTCGGCATTTGGGATTTCGGCATTTGGATTTTGAATTTGGACGGCAGGTATAATGTATAGTTTAGACGTCTATTATTTCGTCAATTTTAAAGTTCTTGGTCTGAAATTTTTTGTGTCGATAGATTACATTCTCAACATTTTTTTGTTATTAATTACATTTTTGTAATTTACTTATTAAAATAAAAAGTTTTATATGTAGTAACGATTGTGAATTATTTCTGATTTTTTTTTTTTATAAATATAAAATAAATAATAAATATTATATCGTATAACATTAAAAATATTGCGCAACATTATATCGCATAACGTTACAAAATGATTATTTAAATATTTTTTATACTTGATTTTATATCAATAAATAAATATATTTGATTAAATAAAAATATTTTAATTATTATAACAAATATTTTAAAAATTTTAAACGTCAATAACTTTAAAATATTCTTAAAATATACTTTTATATAATTGAGTATCATTGGTTAATTTTTGTTAATCTATTTTTTTTTGATGATATATTTAAATTTTGTTTACTCGTCATATAATCTTGAGTTTTATTTTTTTTAAAGTTTTTTTAAACTTTAAAATAATCTTTGAACTTTATTTATTTTAAAGTAATCTCAAGTTTTATTTACTATTTAAACTTTATTTTAAGGTAATCTCAAGTTTTATTTATTTTATTTACTTTGTTTATTTTTTTATTATAATATAATTATAAGTTATGTTCAAAGTTTTCTTGACTTTAGTAGAATCTTAAGTTTTTAATTAATTATAACTATTTATTTAAGGTAATTTGAAATTTTTTTTTAAAACTTTATTTATTTTAAGATTAATAATATTTACATAAGTTTATTTTTAGAATATATAACTTAATGTCATAAGTTTTAATTTATTTTATAAGCTTTTATTTATTTTTTGAACTTTAATTTTATAGTACATAATTTTTTATTTGACTTCGCTCGCAATTTACACAACGGGGAGCGATTTTTTACTATGATATTTTCTAATACAGATAAAAAACCCTGGTTCTTGGCTACGATGTAGTATATTTTTTAATTTTTTAACATCGATATTCATCAAGTTATTACGATTTAAAGTTTCACATCTATATTTTTTAAGCTTTAACTTTATTTCTTGAGTTTTAATTTGTTTTATTTAAAATAAATATGAATATACATACTACTTGAATGTAATTATTTCATGACTTTAATTTAATTTAATTTATTTCTTGAGTTTTAATTATTAACAATTATTAACTTTATTTTTATTTTATTTAATAAGTTTTAACTTTATTTTATTTATTTCTCTCTATTTTAGAATGTATAAATATTATTTGAGGTAATTATTTTATAAATTTTAATTTATTTCATGAGTTTTAATTTATTTCTTAAGTTTTTAATTTATTTCTCTTTATTTTAGAATATATAAACATTATTTAAGATAATTTATTTCTTGAGTTTTAACTTGTTTTATATATATCTTTTGAACTTTAATTTATTTATTTTATTATAATATTAAAAAAATATGTATTAAATATTAATAAATACTTAATAAATACTTTAAAATATACTTAAAAATAACCTGATAAATACTTAAAAATAATTAAATTATACTTAACTTGTTCTTATTTGACTAGTGATATATACTTAAAATATTATAGTTTTACTCTTATTTGACTTGTAACATGTACTTGGAATATACTTAAAATATACTTAAAACATCATAGTTTTACTATTATCTATAAATTTGAATAAAAATTGTCACATACTTAAAATATACTTAAAATATACTTACCATTACCTGTTTTAAGTATATTTTAAGTGTATTTTAAGTGTATTTTAAGTGTATTTTAAGTGTATTTTAAGTGTATAACATTTTATTACCCTTTGATACTTAATATATACTTGTTTTATTAGTAAAATATACCTAAAATATTTTTAAAATACACTTAATTTTAAATATATTTTAAGTATATTTTAAGTACATTTTAAGTATGCGTACTTCTTATAGAGACTGATTAAAAAGGTACTTGGGCATATACATCAGGAAATTTTTAAAGGCGAATATATCCGGATATAATTGCCCACCCCCAGGTTTATCCGCATAAATCACATTAATCCGGATTAATCCGCATTTATCCGGATTAATTCATATGTTACACCGAATATATTCAGATTATATTCAGATAAATTGCGAATATATCCAGATATAATTCAGTTTTATTAATAGCGAATAAACCTGGATATATTCGTCCTTAAAAATTTCCTGATGTAATTGTACAGTTTCTGACTGTCCTTGATTTATTTGATTTACAAGAGGAATATTATCATTTGAACAATTCCTTACAATATGTCCAATTTGTCTACATTTGTAATAAGTTGGTTCTGTATTATTACGTCTTGGATTTCTATTATTTCAGGAGCCTCGGTTATTAAAATTATTGTTATTATTTACTGGAATTTGATTTTGTATTGGTTATTATATAGGTTGATTTAGGGATAAATTACCTAAGGCCTGTAATAATGGATTCAGAGCTTTAATTACAGCTCCTTCTATATAACTTTGTTGAGGATAACTTGGTTGCAAATAATAATTATTATTATTGTTAGGCATTCCAGTCCCATAATTATATTGACTTGGTTGGTTATAAAATTCTACTACAGTTTCTGGAAAAGTTTGTTTATTTTCTTTTATTTGTCTAGAAACTTTTATAACTCGTTCAAGGGTGAGATTTACTTGAAATACTAGTTGAGAGCGAATTTGGGAAGCTAGTTCCCTTCTCAATCCTTTAGTAAATTGGTAAACTTTATCAGTTTCCTCCCAATTATTATTTACGTTAACTTTTCTTATTAATTTCTTTATAGCAGTTACATATTGGTCAACTGTTTCATTTATTCCTTAAACTCGGTTCTGAAGTTCTGATCTCCATTGAAGTAGATATCCTTGTATTCGGTATTGAGCCAGGAAGGCTTGTACAAATGGTCGCCTAGCTTGATTCTCCTAAGAATTAAATGCAGTAGCACCATTTGTCATTAATCGTTGAAACCATTGGCGAGGTTCATCTATTAAATAACCTCCTACTACTTGTATTTTGAAAGCATTATTATATCCATTTATTGTTGCGCATCGTTCAAATTCTTCTAACCATTCTATCGGATCTTGATTTCTTCCACTGAAAAGAGGCATAGTTACTATATTTCTGATATTAAGGTTAGCCATTGTTGACCGTGATTTACCTTCCAAATAAAGGACGGAAACAGACAACTATTAGTAGGGATTAATTTGTATAAGACACACAGCACTATACTTAATATATTAAAGCTGAAGGATTTATATTATTTCCAAAGTATAATTGGGAAGGAATTAAGGTATTGCGGAATTAAGGCGAAAGAGGCAGGGGTGAGGTTTTATAAGGGTAAACACTAAGTTTAACAATAATTCACTAAGAATTCAAGCCCAGAACACTAAGCAAGGCTAAATTTATACCAGATAACGAGATCACACAACAAGTTATCTAAACAAATACCGAGATCACTAAGCAGGGTATTTAAGAGAATTTCACTAAGAAACTATAAACTAATTATTAAGATCACAAAGCAGAATAATAGTTTATAATAAAGAATAATACTCAGATCACACAGCAAAGTATTATTATAAAGGTTTTATACGAAGAATTAAATAATAATTCATCAAGAAATGTATTATTTAATTAAACTATAAGAAGTTTATTATTGAGTTAATGGACCTTTCTAACCAACTAACTGAGGATTGAGAAAATAGAAATTCAATCCTTTATATACATAATAGATTACGCTATTGACTACGCTGTACTCTACACTATTAATTACACTATCTATTACGCTATCTATTACGCTATCTATTACGCTGTACTATATACTATTGATCTACAGTCGTAATACATATTTTGTTATACTAATTTTTAAATGATTTACATTAATATTTATAAATATAGAAATAATATAATAATAGTTAATAAATACTAAGAAATAAATAATAATAAGTAATAAATAATAAATATTGATTAAATAATGAAATATAATAATATAATAAACTACTACAGCTAACATCGTAACCTGTTATAAGGCATTAATCATTTGTTGATTGAGTTGAGCCATATTGTCGTTATCTTCTTCTTCACTAGTGTTTGTTATATCAATATAATTTGCAGGATCTTGAGCAGGTCATATATCTTCTACTCATAAATAAAAGTTATTTATATATCGGGCACAATTAAGTATAATATTTACTAGGTAATCTCATTGTTTAAAGGCTTGAAATCTAATACTATTTAAAATGTTATCTATATAATGAATACGAACGTGATCAGTTTGTTGGGTTAAAAAGTTATTAAAATTGTCTATTGTAACTTGGGTAAATCGTGATGTATTTGTAGCTGTGAAAAACCAATTCCAAAAGTTTTGAAATCGTGGAGTTAAGAGATTTCTTAAAAGATAACAGTTAAGGCAAGAGAAATCGCGTCTACCAAAAGGAATAATATTATTTTGAAGATTTCTATGAAATTGATCGTGTTGTTATATTTTAATTTGTTGTGTGTTCCAACTAAACATGCAGTTTTACTTTTACAACTTCACAGGAGGCATCAATTTGTCAGGTGCAATTTTAATGACAAAAAAATATAATTTATTTAAATAAGATATTTTAATTTAATTAGGTGGGAGTTATCAGTTACTTCATGAAGAATACACAATTCAATTTATTTCAAATTTCAAAGGTAAACTATATCAATGTATTACATAAGTTTGTTACAGTTTATGATGTTTAGTCTATACCAAGTTAGTTTGTGACTTATATAAAGTGTATTAAATATTAAAAGATAAAAGATAAAATAAAAGGTATAATTCCAATAATATATAACTTTATTAATAATAAGAATAAGATAAATATGAAATAAATAAGAAAATAATAAAAGAAAAATATAATCAAGTTTATACAAGACTTTAAAAGAATAACTATTAAACTAAAAAAAAACTATCTGGAATCTTGGATTTGTCGAATCTATCTGTCTGAAAAAAAGATAAAATTACTGATATTTATATTCTTTAAATTACTGTGCCTCAATTCTAATTAATTTACTTTCGCTACGCAATCTACTAATTGATAATTATTAGAGATAAATATTTGTATATCATATTTATACAAAAGGTAATTATCTGGTATTCATCTCAGATAATTATCTCATGTTACATAGATGTTTATCAGAGGTATCTATCTTTTATAATACTATTTCTAATTTAGTTAAACAATAAATAAAATAAATAATAAATAAGATAAATAAAATAATAATATAGTGTTAAAATATAAAATAATATAAAAAATTTGCATCACAATATAACTAGATACTTTTTTTACTTCTATATATAGAATAGATTCTGCATAAATTTCAAAAAAATGAAATACTTCAAAAATCTAAAATCAATTTTGGGAATATGTATAATTCCGATATAGACTGTGGGAAAAATCGTGACTAACTATCTACAAGCTTATTTTTTAATTAAAAAAAAATAAGGTTTTTCATTTTGTTTAAAGAAAAAAACTTATGTAAATTCTTAAAAAGAAGAGAAATACTTAGTATCAAGACTAAGATTAAAATACTTTTCGATAATAATTATAAAATCCTTGAAATTTTTTTCACTAAAAATTGAATAATAAACCAAAAACTTTTAGTTTCAATAAAAAGATTTTTTAGTCTTTTAATTTGTAATTTTTTAGAATAGCATTTTTATTGTCAAATAATATTGGCAATAATAATTTATTTGAGAATTATATCAGGAATATTTTATTTTATTAATTGTTTCATTCAAATTTAAATTATAATTTATAAAAATTAATGAAACTATTATTTAACGAATTTAATTATATTTGATATTCTATTATTACATCAGGAATTAAATATAAACGTTCTAGTGCGTCCAAAATACACCGATCTATAGCGTCCTACGAACACCACCTACGTTCATATAGCGTATTAAATATGCCGTTCTAGTGCGTTCTCCGAACGCTTCGTATATATAGCGTACTAGAACGCACCGTTCTAGTGCGTTCTCCGAACGTTTCGTATATATAGCGTACTAGAACG
>PQFF01000144.1:53340-101290 GCA_003547095.1 Diversispora epigaea
TTCGTATATATAGCGTACTAGAACGCACCGTTCTAGTGCGTTCTCTGGACGTTTCGTATATATAGCGTCCTAGAACGCCTCTATATAATTCTGGATGTAATAAAATTAATAATAGATAATAAAATATTATTTTTTACCTATAGATATAAAATACAATATATTTGGTAAAAAAGATTATTAAAAATAATATTATTATTTGAAATTTTAAATTTTATAAAAAAAAAAATAATGATGGTTTATTTGAACAAGTTCATATAAATAGCAAGAAAACAGTTGGTTTATAAAAAATAATTTTAATATATTTATTTTTAAAATACAACTATTTTTATTTAGATTATAGATAATAATATTCTTTTTGTGAGAATGAAAAAAAGGTGATAATGGTATCAGTAATAGTAACAGAGGTAATCACTAGTCAAAAATTTATAAAACCTACATCTATCGGGTACCAGATAGGTATAGTATCTGTGCCTAATATTGTACATATATCAGATATCCGATAGGTGTGAAAAATGTTTTTTTACATATATTGAATACCCGATAAGTGTGAAAAATATTTTCTTATATCTATTGGGTACCCGATATGTGTACGATATTAGGCACGGATACTACACCTATCTGGTACCTAATAGGTGTAGGTTTTATAAATTTTCGACCAGTGAATGTAGACATAAGTTTTAATTAAAAATTTAAATTTTTGTATATAAATTATTTATTTAAAAAAAAAAATAAAGTTGTATATGTATTTAAAATTTGATTAATTAATAAATTTTATAAAAATACTACTTATATTGAATTAGTATAAAGGATCCCAACTTTTGAGATCAGTTGTTTTAAAATAAGTGAATAAATTTTTTTTATAATTGAATATCAAAAAAATAACATAATAATAATACTTTTATAAAAAAAGTTACATATATACTTGTCTGATTTCCTAATAAAGCAGTTGTTTTTGTTTTTAATAATAAAATAAGTAAATAATAAGTAAACAAAAAAATAAGTTTTTTTTTTTGATAAAGAATGGCTGTAAAGAAAGGAAAAGAACTTGAAAAAGAAATAGTTGACATTTTAGAAAGTGTAGGAATTGAACATGATTAGACAGGATGAGTGTTTACACTGAGTTACATCATGTACGCGCTCATCTTGTAGGTTATAAACAAGGATAATGCATTTGTTCATGTCTTATTTTGCTTTATAATGGTCCTGGTAATGAAGGCGTAGACATTTATGTGAAAGTTGTAGGAGTTTCATTCATCGTTCAGTGTAAAAACTAGGTAAAACAGAAAATTGATATGTTTTAGATAATATAATATTGATTATATTGATTTGTACCAATCAATATTGTATAATCTTAGGAAGGAAAACAGTTGATGAATTAATTGGAGCTCTTACGTTTTGGTCAGTCAAGACAGTTAGTATCCTTGTGACTTTTGAAACAAAAACTTTTGCATTCATAACAATAAAAAAATCGAGGACCGCAATTTTTCCTATTATCTTTACGAATAAAAAGAGATTTTGCACAGATCTTATTGATTGCGTGGCTCAATCATTAAAAAAAGAAAAATTTTATTTTTTTTACAAATATTTTTTCATTTCTTTTTTAATATTTTCATTTTTATCTATTTTGCTTAAATTTTTTTTTATTATATTTTTCTCATTATTTTTTATAATTCTTTTTATTATTTTATTTTATATATATATATATTTATGTGTTTTACTAAAACTAAATTATGTAAAAATGTGTTAAAGAATATACTTAATATATATCCTTTAATGATATCTGAAATAGCAATATTGATGTCCATATTATCAAAATTATAAATATAAAAATTTATATTATAAAATTGTTTCTAAATATATTAGTTCTCTATTTAGTACACGTTAATAATTTTCTGAATATCCTCAAAGTTTACAACTTGATATTTATTATCCAGAATATGGCTTTGCAATTGAAATATAAGGAGAGTAACATAAAAAAATATTTAAAATTTTTTTTTAAAGAAAATTCCAATAATTTTATAAAGACTTATATATAGTATTTTTGAAAATTGAATCTTATTAAGTTAACGTATGTTATTTGTAATATAGAGGTACTATATGTAAAGTTGTTAATAAAACACAATAAGTTAGGTTGAGTTTATATTATAGTAGAGCAAGAGTTAACCTAATCTAATTAAATTAAATGTATTGAGTTAATACTCAATAGGTTATTCCAAGTTACTCCAAGTTGTTTTAAATTATACTTATACGCTAAATTATTTTGAAATCTCGAAATTGCAATTTTAAAAAAAAAGTTGAAATAGTTTTTCATAGAAAATAAAATTATTTTACTTAAAATACAAAATTTTTTAATTACCTAAATAAATCCCTTGATTAAAAATACATATAACTAGATACTTTTTTTACTTCTATATATAGAATAGATTCTGCATAAATCTCAAAAAGACAAAATACTTCAAAAATCCAAAATCAATTTTGGAAACATGTATAATTCTGACATAGATTGTGGAAAAGACCGTGACTAACTACCTACAAGCTTATTCTTTAATTAAAAAAAAATAAGATTTTTCATCTTGTTTAAAGAGAAAAACTTATGTAGATTCTTAAAAAAAAAAAGAAATATTCAATATCAAGACTAAAATTAAAATACTTTTCAATAATAATTACAAAATTCTTGAAATTTTTTTCACTAAAAATTGAATAATAAACTAAAGTTTGACCAAAAACTTTTAGTTTCAATAAAAGATTTTTTAGTTTTTTAATTTGTAATTTTTTAGAACAGCATTTTTATTGTCAAATAATATTGGCAATAATAATTTATTTGAGAATTATATCAGGAATATTTTATTTTATTAATTGTTTCATTTAGATTTAAATTATAATTTATAAAAATTAATGAAACTATTATTTAACGAATTTAATTATATCTGATATTCTATTATTAATAAAATTAATAATAGATAATAAAATATTATTTTTTACCTATAGATATAAAATATAATATATTTGGTAAAAAAGATTATTAAAAATAATATTATTATTTGAAATTTTAAATTTTATAAAAAAAAAATAATGATGATTTATTTGAACAAGTTCATATAGATAGCAAGAAAACAGTTGGTTTATAAAAAACAATTTTAATATATTTATTTTTAAAATATAACTATTTTTATTTAGATTATAGATAATAATATTCTTTTTGTGAGAATGAAAAAAAGGTAATAATGGTATCAGTAATAGTAACAGAGGTAATCACTAGTCAAAAATTTATAAAACCTACATCTATCAGGTACCAGATAGGTGTAGTATCTGTGCCTAATATCGTACATATATCAGGTATCCGATAGGTGTGAAAAATATTTTTTTACATATATTGAATACCCGATAAGTGTGAAAAATATTTTCTCACACCTATTGGGTACCCGATATGTATACGATATTAGGCACAGATATTACACCTATCTAGTACCCAATAGGTGTAGGTTTTATAAATTTTCGACCAGTAAATGTAGACATAAGTTTTAATTAAAAATTTAAATTTTTGTATATAAATTATTTATTTAAAAAAAAAATAAAGTTATACACATATTTAAAATTTGATTAATTAATAAATTTTATAAAAATACTACTTATATTGAATTAGCATAAAGGATTCCAACTTTTGAGATCAGTTGTTTTAAAATAAGTGAACAAATTTTTTTTATAATTGAATATCAAAAAAATAACATAATAATAATACTTTTATAAAAAAAGTTACATATATACTTGTCTGATTTTCTAATAAAGCAGTTGTTTTTGTTTTTAATAATGAAATAATAAAACAATACAACAATTCAAAATAGGTTCAAAAAAAATCTAATATTTAAAATAAGTAAATAATAAGTAAACAAAAAAATAAGTTTTTTTTTTTTTGATAAAGAATAGCTATAAAGAAAGAAAAAGAACTTGAAAAAGAAATAGTTAATATTTTAGAAAGTGTAGGAATTGAGCATAATTGGACAAGATAAGTGTTTACACTGAGTTATATCATATACGTGCTCATCTTGTAGGTTATAAACAAAGATAATGCATTTGTTCATGTCTTATTTTACTTTATAATGGTCCTGGTGATGAAGGCGTAGACATTTATGTGAAAGTTGTAGGAGTTTTATTTATCGTCCAATGTAAAAACTAGGTAAAACAGAAAATTGATATGTTTTAGATAATATAATATTGATTATATTGATTTGTGCTAATCAATATTGTATAATCTTAGGAAGGAAAACAGTTGATGAATTAATCGGAGCTCTTACGTTTTGGCCAGTCAAGACAGTTAGTATCCTTGTAACTCTCGAAACAAAAACTTTTGCGTTCATAACAATAAAAAAATCGAGGACCGCAATTTTTCCTATTATCCTTACGAATAAAAAGAGATTTTGCACAGATCTTATTGATTGCGTGGCTCAATCATTAAAAAAAGAAAAATTTTATTTTTTTTACAAATATTTTTTCATTTCTTTTTTAATATTTTTATTTTTATCTATTTTGTTTAAATTTTTTTTTATTATATTTTTCTCATTATTTTTTATAATTCTTTTTATTATTTTATTTTATATATATATTTATGTGTTTTACTAAAACTAAATTATGTAAAAATGTGTTAAAGAATATACTTAATATATATCCTTTAATGATATCTGAAATAGCAATATTGGTGTCCATATTATCAAAATTATAAATATAAAAATTTATATTATAAAATTGTTTTTAAATATATTAGTTCTCTATTTGGTACACGTTAATCTGATTTTCTGAATATCCTTAAAGTCTACAACTTGATATTTATTATCCAGAATATGGCTTTGCAATTGAAATATAAGGAGAGTAACATAAAAAAATATTTAAAGTTTTTTTTTAGAGAAGATTCCAATAATTTTATAAAGACTTATATATAGTATCTTTGAAAATTGGATCTTATTAAGTTAACGTGTGTTATTTGTAACATAGAGGTACTATATGTAAAGTTGTTAATAAAACACAATAGGTTAGGTTGAGTTTATATTATAGTAGAGCAAGAGTTAATCTAATCTAATTAAATTAAATGTATTGAGTTAATACTCAATAGGTTATTCCAAGTTACTCTAAGTTGTTTTAAATTATACTTGTACGCTAAATTATTTTGGAATCTCGAAATTGCAATTTTAAAAAAAAAGTCGAAATAGTTTTTCATAGAAAACAAAATTATTTTACTTAAAACCCAAAATTTTTTAACTACCTAAATAAATCCCTTGATTAAAGATATATATAACTATACTTGCACGCAAAATTATTTTGGGGCCCCGAAATTGCAATTTTGGGGAAAAAAGTCGAAATAGTTTTTCATAGAAGACGAAATTATTTTACTTAAAATCCAAAATTTTTTGACCACCCGATAAATTCTTTAATTAAAGATACATATAACTGGGTACTTTTTTTACTTCCATATATAGAATAGATTCTGCATAAATTTCAAAAAGTCGAAATACCTCAAAAATCCAAAATCAATTTTGGAAACATGTATACATATAACTAGATACTTTTTTTACTTCTATATATAGAATAGATTCTGCATAAATCTCAAAAAGACAAAATACTTCAAAAATCCAAAATCAATTTTGGGAACATGTATAATTCTGACATAGACTGTGAAAAAAACCATGACTAACTACCTACAAGCTTATTCTTTAATTAAAAAAAAATAAGATTTTTCATCTTNTATTGAGTTAATACTCAATAGGTTATTCCAAGTTACTCTAAGTTGTTTTAAATTATACTTGTACGCTAAATTATTTTGGAATCTCGAAATTGCAATTTTAAAAAAAAAGTCGAAATAGTTTTTCATAGAAAACAAAATTATTTTACTTAAAACCCAAAATTTTTTAACTACCTAAATAAATCCCTTGATTAAAGATATATATAACTATACTTGCACGCAAAATTATTTTGGGGCCCCGAAATTGCAATTTTGGGGAAAAAAGTCGAAATAGTTTTTCATAGAAGACGAAATTATTTTACTTAAAATCCAAAATTTTTTGACCACCCGATAAATTCTTTAATTAAAGATACATATAACTGGGTACTTTTTTTACTTCCATATATAGAATAGATTCTGCATAAATTTCAAAAAGTCGAAATACCTCAAAAATCCAAAATCAATTTTGGAAACATGTATACATATAACTAGATACTTTTTTTACTTCTATATATAGAATAGATTCTGCATAAATCTCAAAAAGACAAAATACTTCAAAAATCCAAAATCAATTTTGGGAACATGTATAATTCTGACATAGACTGTGAAAAAAACCATGACTAACTACCTACAAGCTTATTCTTTAATTAAAAAAAAATAAGATTTTTCATCTTATTTAAAGAGAAAAACTTATATAGATTCTTAAAAAAAAGAGAAATATTCAATATCAAGACTAAGATTAAAATATTTTTCAATAATAATTACAAAATTCTTGAAATTTTTTTCACTAAAAATTGAATGATAAATTAAAGTTTGATCAAGAATTTTTAGTTTCAATAAAAAGATTTTTTAGTCTTTTAATTTGTAATTTTTTAGAACAGTATTTTTATTGTTAAATAATATTGACAATAATAATTTACTTGAGAATTATATTGGGAATATTTTATTTTATTAATTGTTTCATTCAGATTTAAATTATAATTTATAAAAATTAATGAAACCATTATTTAACGAATTTAATTATATCTGATATTTTATTATTAATAAAATTAATAATAGATAATAAAATATTATTTTTCACCTATAGATATAAAATACAATATATTTGATAAAAAAGATTATTAAAAATAATATTATTATTTAAAATTTTAAATTTTATAAAAAAAAATAATAATAATAGTTTATTTGAACAAGTTTATATAAATAGCAAGAAAATAGTTGATTTATAAAAGACAATCTTAATGTATTTATTTTTAAAATATAATTATTTTTATTTAGATTATAGATAATAATATTTTTTTTGTGAGAATGAAAAAAAGGTGATAATGGTGTCAGTAATAGTAACGGAGGTAATATAGATATATGTAAGTTTTAGTTAAAAATTTAAATTTTTGTATATAAATTATTTATTTAAAAAAAAAATAAAGTTATACATACATTTAAAATTTGATTAATTAATAAATTTTATAAAAACACTACCTATATTGAATTAACATAAAGGATTTTAACTTTTGAGATCAGTTGTTTTAAAATAAGTGAACAAATTTTTTTCATAATCGAATATTAAAAAAATAACATAATAACAATACTTTTGTAAAAAAAGTTATATATATATTTATCTGATTTTCTAATAAAACAGTTGTTTTTGTTTTTAATAATGAAATAATAAAACAATACAACAATTCAAAATAGGTTCAAAAAAAATCTAATATTTAAAATAAGTAAACAATAAATAAACAAAAAAATAAGTTTTTTTTTTTTTAATAAAGAATGACTGTAAAAAAAAGAAAAAAATTAAAAAAAAATAGTCAATATATTAGAAAGTGTAGGAATTGAACATGATTGGACAGGATGAGTGTTTATACTGAGTTACATCATGTACGCACTCATCTTGTAGGCTATAGACGAGGATGATGCATTTGCTCATGTTTTATTTTGTTTTATAGTGGTCCTGGTGATGAAGGCGTAGACATTTATGTGAAAATTGTAGAAGTTTCATTTATCATCTAGTATAAAAACTGAATAAAACAAAAAATTGATATATTTTAGATAATATAATATTGATTATATTGATTTGCGCTAATTAATATTGTATAATTTTAAGAAGAAAAACGGTTGATGAATTAATTGGAGCTCTTACATTTTGGCCGGCCAAAACAGTTGGCATCCTTGTGACCCTCAAAACAAAAACTTTTGTGTCCATGGTAATAAAAAGATCGAGAACCGCAATTTTTCCTATTATTCTTATAGATAAGAAGAGATTTTGCACAGATCTTATTGATTGCGTAGCTCAATCATTAAAAAAAGAAAAATTTCATTTTTCTTACAAATATTTTTTCATTTCTTTTTTAATATTTTCATTTTTATCTATTTTGTTTAAATTTTTTTTTATTATATCTTCCTCATTATTTTTCATAATTCTTTTTATTGTTTTATTTTTTATATATATATATATATATTTTATCTTTTAAAATAAACTTTATTTCTTGTGTATTTTACTAAAGCTAAACTATGTGGAAATGTGCTGAAAGTGCAAATTGATATTATCAGAAATGTACTAAAGGACATACTTGGTGTACATCCTTTAATAATATTTGAAATAGCAATTATTGGTGTCCATTATACATGTCGTCAAAACTATTGAATTGAGTCAGACGCAATTAAAATTAAGAAAAATTGGAGTTGAGTCAAGGCAAATTTTGATTTTTACTAGTGATTGACACAATTAGTTGAATCAGACGCAAGTAAAAATTGAAATTTTAAGAGTTGAGTCAAGGCTAAATTAGTTTTGATGATATGTATAGTGCCCATATTACCAAAATTATAAACGTGAAAATTTATGTTGTAAAATTGTTTCTAAATATATTAGCCCTCCATCTGGTACACATTAACCTGATTTTCTGAATATCCCCAAGGTCTACAACTTGATATTTATTATCTAGAATATGGTTTTGCAATCGAAATATAAGGAGAGTAACATAAAAAAATATTTAAAGTTTTTTTTCAGAGAAGATCCCAATAATTTTTATGAAGACTTATATATAACATCTTCGAGAATTGGATCTTATTGAATTAACGTGCATTATTTGTAACATAAAGGTACTATACATTCCTAACAAATCAAGTTACTAAGTCTTAATCATTATATATATAGAATATTTATGGCACTACGTAAGGTAGACTAAGATGAAAATATTTTACAACAAACTGTATACAAAGTTATATTATTCTCATTTTGAAAAAAAAATGTAAAGACTGTCACATTGAAAAAGCACATAGATAATATTTACTATGTTTTATACGTGTTACCCAAATCCCAAATAATTTGGGATTTGGGACGCCAAAATGCACAAATTACTAGTATTTGGGATTTGGGATTTGGGATTTTGACAAAAAATACTAATTATAATTTGGGATTTGGGATTTGGGATTTCGGCATTTGGGATTTCGGCATTTGGATTTTGAATTTGGGTGGCAGGTATACTATGTTTATTATAAAACATGATAAATTCACAGCAATAATATCTTCAGAATCTCGGCTAAGTAGATAATGACATTTGTTCTATTCAATAAGGCATTAAATAAATATGAAAATTTTTTATATTAAGTCTTCCAATATTCGCAACAGATTAGATTTTTTTCGGATTTTTTACTACAGATAAAGCTCCTAATATAACCGTTTGGTTTGGTTCTAACCTTGAACTGAAACCGAACCAAAATTTAAGAACTGGNATTATATATATAGAATATTTATGGCACTACGTAAGGTAGACTAAGATGAAAATATTTTACAACAAACTGTATACAAAGTTATATTATTCTCATTTTGAAAAAAAAATGTAAAGACTGTCACATTGAAAAAGCACATAGATAATATTTACTATGTTTTATACGTGTTACCCAAATCCCAAATAATTTGGGATTTGGGACGCCAAAATGCACAAATTACTAGTATTTGGGATTTGGGATTTGGGATTTTGACAAAAAATACTAATTATAATTTGGGATTTGGGATTTGGGATTTCGGCATTTGGGATTTCGGCATTTGGATTTTGAATTTGGGTGGCAGGTATACTATGTTTATTATAAAACATGATAAATTCACAGCAATAATATCTTCAGAATCTCGGCTAAGTAGATAATGACATTTGTTCTATTCAATAAGGCATTAAATAAATATGAAAATTTTTTATATTAAGTCTTCCAATATTCGCAACAGATTAGATTTTTTTCGGATTTTTTACTACAGATAAAGCTCCTAATATAACCGTTTGGTTTGGTTCTAACCTTGAACTGAAACCGAACCAAAATTTAAGAACTGGTTTGGTTTGGAACTGAAATTGAAAATATCAATCCGAAACTGAACTGGTTCAAAATGGTTCAAAAGGTTTTTTTTGTCAGAGTTTTTGCTTAATTATTATATAAAATTATAAAATATAAAATATCGAATTTGTTAATTTTTTTAATTAATTTAATTTGATTTGATTTGATTTTATCTTGATTTAAATCAAATTAAATAAAGATAAAATCAAATCAAATCAAATTAAATTATATAAAATAAAATTAAATTAAAAACATTTGCAGTGACGAAAAAATGACCTTTGTACATCATTAATACGTATATAAAGATTTACTAATATATATATATCCAAATCAAACCAAAAATTCCTATTTCGTACAAGTATGTCCGAATTGAAAAAATTACCAAAATTACCAAAAATATTTAAAAAGAAAACTTCAGGTTTTTAGCATTATACTGCATTTTCGGAATGCTAAAGTGCCAGCCATTCACAGGTATCAACATGTCTAACCCGCCTGAAATAATTATTGATGCCAATTCTGGTTTGTAATTTTCGTTCGGTGCTAGTTGTATTTTTTTTGTCTTTTTTATATTCTAACAAAGTGTAAATAGGAAAAATTTCGTATGCAACCTGGGAGCCTTATCTCGAAAGAAAGGTTGAAAATCTGAACCTTAAGGCTAAAGAGCCTGTTCATGAACAATATATCTGCGGGTCCGGATCTCGCTGAATAGCTGGGTCATGATTACGAATATTTTGCAAAGAATAAAGATAATTTTAAGAAATTCTATGGTATATAATAATAATAATAATAATAATAAAATCTGATTATTTAACTTATACTAATATATCCTTGTTTATTCGCTGGCCCTGATTTTGTTTGGCCATCCACAATGAATATTAACGAACGTCACGAGGTCTTTAATTAAATTATGGATAATGATTGGGAATTGGTGAAGAGCTAGCAAAAAATGCTATCGTATATTCCCGTCTACTTGGATCTAAAAACCTTGATGCATCAAAGGAATGCATTTATTACTTGTTCATGGAGAAATAGTACGTTATGGAGAGGAAATAACATCCGGTGAATACAATCAACTCGACGGGAATGTATTGTGTTACTATTGTTAGAGAACCCGCTGATTTCTGCAATCAATGATGCCAGGAAGGAATGACAGGTTTGTATTTACGACTTATGATCTGTCAATGAAGAATAATATCATCGGATTTGCCATTTGTCATGTTAGGTTCACATTCGTATTCGGACATCAGATAATTCGGATCTAATAAGAATAACAAATGAAGAAAATGATTTCGCATGGTCATTGACACCAGGCAACAATGACAATTATACATATCATTTAAGGAAAAGGTTACAGAATTGCCGAAAAGGTTTTTTTAAACTTGTCTCCGGATATAGCAAGGGTACAAATATTTTTCAAGTTACAGAACCATGATATATTTCTATTGGTAACGGAATCAATTGGTCTAATTGGGTTATTACACAAGAACTTTACTCATGGCAAAAGGCTACCCCGAATGATATTAATCGTGGTTTAGTAGGTTATGATGTTCTTAATAATATTCAGCATTTTAAACCTAATAGGAATCCTTATATATTTTTAAATAATAATAATGGCTTTAGTTGATTATTAGGGATTGAGTAATCTTTGTTTATTAATTATAAGGTTTTCATCAGTATTTTAATAAAGTTTGCATTTTTTGCTAAAATTCTTTTTAATAAAATTACAAATTTGAAAAATTGCTTAATAAATAATTATACAAAGCAGTAATCTATATATAGTATTGCATCTATTTTTTATTCTAACAATGTGTGCAAGTATATACATATTTCAAAAAAAATCAAAATCCAATTCGGGCACATTTAATTTTAAAAACATTTGAAATTGTATTGTATTGGATCTCGATAAACCCGAGGATGATGAGCTTGCAATAAAGTTGAGATTTGATATTCCGTTAAATTTACAGAAGGAAATTGAGTTAAGGAGAGGCGCAAGGTAAAAATGCATTATCTACGAATTCTGAAATTGAAAAATCTAAAGGTTAATCAGGAATATTCTTGAGCTTTATATAATAGGGCGAGATGAAATATATAGGACAAGATATATAATTATTATTTTTCGGCTGTAATTTTATTATATTAATATAAACACATATTCTATTAAGAGGCCGACCATATCCGGAGTCGGAGTGATATAAAAAAATAATAAAATCGATACATATAAAAATTCAGAACAATGCAAGCAACCTATGTTTATTAAGTTCGCTACTTTTAATGGTTGTACATATATGTTGGTTGACGATCAGTTTTGTTTATTTTTTACATTTCTAATTATATGATATCACTTAAATTTAGAATTAATCGCAGTTACAATTTTTAAAATGTCAATCAAATAGTTTAAAAATAGACGAACTTTAATTAATGCGTAACTAATGTTTAAAAAAATATTTCATAAAAAATACAAGTCCAAAATGACTTTATTTGATAGCTTTATTATTGCACGTTCACTCATCATTAAGCCTTTGACAATTACATAATCAACAGTAAATTTAAAATAGATCTAGATCCAATATTCAAGTCATTTTCACTTTATCACCAACGACCTTTTTTGGATTTTAATATTTCTCTAACACGTTCGATCCTTGTACAAGAGATTTACTAGTTTACAGATTCAAACAGTTATTAGATCATTTCCTGACATAAAATTCAAAATCAAACCGATCAAATGATCTAATAACGGAGATCTACACAATAAATTTAACTTGTTAAATAGAAAATTCCGGAATAGGTATCTTTTCTATTTGATGTTATTTGTAATCTATTTTAATAGAATTTTAAGACAGTGATGTATTATAGTTTCAATTAAAAATTAAAATTTCAAATCGTCAAAGTTAAAATGTTGTTGTAAACATGTAAACAGTGTGTGTGTACTTTAATTTTTTTTTTAAATGAAAGATTCTTAAATACCAAGATGTTTGTTACATTTTAAACATTCTTCTTCCAATTCTTTTACCAAAACTACTTCAATTCCAAATTCTTTCAAGTTTTCAATTCCATAACATTTAACAAAGTTATCGGGTTCTCCACAACCTATCACAACCCTAGGTATTCCAATCTCTTTAATTCTATCAACACAACATTTTTTACCTGAAAGTCTTTTACTACAAGGTTCCATCGTGGTGTACATTGTTGAACCAATAATATCTTTATTGTTGTTGTTATTATCATTATCATTATCTTTTAGTTTTTGTATTGCACATTCTTCAGCATGTGTATTTCCTGGCAATTCTCTTGAATACCCTGTTGCAAGAATTGTGTCATTTTTGACTATGACCTTTTTTTTTTTATTTTATTTTTTTAAGAGAATTTTTTGAAATTTTAAAAATTTTTTTTTTAAAAAATAAAAATAAATGTCAACGAATAAAATATTTACCGCACCGACGCAATACGCCGATGAAATTGGCTCAGAAAGTTTAGCTTGTTCAAGTGCAATTCTCATGTAATGTAAATCATTCTCTAAATTAACGAAAAAAGAATCATTATAAATTGTTTTTTTAAATGCATATGCATATATATATAACTATTATTACCTGAAGTTGGCATGTTTTTTTTTTAAAAAAAAATGAAAAAAAAGAAAACCTTTTTTTTTCAGATGTATAGATGATCCCGTATAAATACTGAAATTAAAAAGTTATGATCGCCCAACGTGGGGGTCGAACCCACAACCTTGAGATTAAGAGTCTCACGCTCTACCGATTGAGCTAGCCGGGCTATTGATGTACAACCCTCCTCCTTTTTTTTTTTCTAAACTATAATTTCATAGAAATAGGAAAGTATATTTCACATATTTCACATGACGTTATACAGTTCCCAAAAGTGGTTAATGTTTTTCTTGTATCCATAATGAGACCCAATTTTTTATAAACTATTGGATTTTTTGTTACAAATCAACCTTTTATTTATTTTATTTTATTTTATTTATTTTATTTTATTTATTTTATTTTTTTAATCAAAACTTGATATCACTCTATCTCTAAATAAATTAACAAAAAATGATGAAAAAAAATAGAATCTAATGATAATGATTAATTTAGAATTTAAAGATATTGTCTCCGACGAAAATGTATGAAATGCTGTATTATGTTTGACAAAATCACGTGATTTATAATCTTGTTTAACAACGCGTCAGAAAAAGTAAAAAGAAAATTATAAAATTTAAATCTTGCTTATTCTGCTCGATTACGTTATTTTATTGATTTAAAATATGAGTTACGAAAAACGAAATAATGAACTAATTGAACAAACGGTGACAAAGAGACTTCGAGTTGGAACCAGTTCAAGTTCTCTATACTTGGATACGGTGAGTTTAATCTCTTTCCCTCTCTCAACATCTTTTTATTTCTTTATCAAACTGATCATAACTTACTTCTTATATAATATATACATATTCATACATACATATATATATACATGTATACATGTATATAGATAAATCGGCATATGTTAGATTTCGATTTTGAAAAAGTATGTTCGGTTTCTTTATCAAATTTAAATGTATATGCATGCTTGGTATGCGGAAAGTATTTTCAAGGTAAAAAATAATATATAAGTAGTTAGCTTTACCAGATCCAACAAATTCAACATTGATTCAAATTCGGATCAGATTCGAATTGGATTTCATCAAAGTTCAATAATCTTTTTTTTTTTTTTTTTAATATTTTTCATAATAGGTCGTGGACGTAGTTCGCATGCTTATTTCCATAGTTTACATGAAGACCATCATGTTTTTATTCATTTACACGAACTTACGGTATTTACATTTATTATTTATAATATATTCTTTCTTAATTAAAAAATTACTTTTATGTATTGATGATTCTTTTTTTTTTTTTTTTTAATATTTTTCATAATAGGTCGTGGACGTAGTTCGCATGCTTATTTCCATAGTTTACATGAAGACCATCATGTTTTTATTCATTTACACGAACTTACGGTATTTACATTTATTATTTATAATATATTCTTTCTTAATTAAAAAATTACTTTTATGTATTGATGATTCTTTTTTTTTTTAGGTATATGTCTTACCTGATGGATATGAAGTTAAAGATTCTTCTTTAGATGATATCAGGGTAAGTAATTGAATTTTGTTTTCATCTTCTTCATCTAAATAATTCTAATTAATTAATAATATTATTATAAATTCTAATAATTAATTAATATTAATTAATATTAATATTAATGTTGTTAGTACGTGCTCCACCCAACTTTTACGAAAGAACAAGTTGCTCAATTGGATCAGAATATAAAGCATTCATATGATTTGAATAATAAAAAATATTTACCAGGTGAATTACAATGAATGAATTGCTAAAGTTTTATTGTTTTATATATCTCAAATCTCTTACATTTATACATTTATACATCTATACATATAGGATTTGTAGGTCTCAATAATGTTAAAGCTAATGATTATGTCAATGTAATAATACAAGCATTGGCACATATTCCTCCACTGAGAGATTATTTCATTTTACAAAATTTTGATAAAAAGACCCAATTAGGTAAGAAGATTTTTTTTTTTTAATTTCTTTTCACGATGAATCTTTTTTTTTTGAGATCTTTTTTTTTTTTAAATAGTACAACGATTCAGTACTTTGGTTCGAAAAATTTGGAATCCCAGAGCTTTCAAAGGACAAGTCAGTCCTCATGAATTATTACAAGAAATTTCCAATGCTAGTAATAAAGTATTTAAACTTGCGGAACAAAGTGATCCAATAGAATTTTTGTGTTGGTTTTTGAATTCTTTACATAAAGATTTGGGTGGGACCAAGAAAAGAAATAGCAGTATGTATGTTTTTTTTCAAAAAAAAAAATAATAATAATAATTAGAAATTGATTAATTTATTTTCATATAAATTTTTTCATATAAATTTTTTAGGTATAATTCATAATATATTTCAAGGAGAGGTTAAAGTTGAATCTCAACCATTAATCGTCAAATCAGATGCTGATGAAAAAGATCGATTGTTGTTTGATCTTAATCGAGGTAATTAGAGAATTTTCTTTAAATTTTCACTTTCTTTGGTGCTTGCTTTACTTGTTCACTCTTTAAATGCTTTACTTTAAAAAAAAAATCCATAACGTAGAAATCGAGACAATTAGAACACCATTTCTTTTATTGAGCTTAGATTTACCTCCACCTCCATTATTCAAAGATGAAGTTGAAAAAAATATTATTCCACAAGTGAGCAAGCAAAGAATATTTTTTATTTTTTTTTTTATATATAAAATTTCTGTTAATACAATTTTTTTTACATAATCATGATTAGATTGCTTTAACCACAATACTTTCAAAATATGATGGTCGTACACCTCAGGTATCCATTTATTATATTTATTTATTATATCTCATGTATATTTATATGCGATCATTAATTATCTTCATCCATCCAATTAAATAAATTTTTCTATATATTAAATAACAGGAATCAGGGGGTACCTTAAAAAGATCACAACTAATTCGGTTACCAAATTATCTTATCTTTCATATTAAACGATTTACTAAAAATAATTGGGCCGAAGAGAAAAATCCTACAATTGTTAATTTTCCTATTAAGAATTTGGACATGAGAGATTGTAATTATTTTCTATCTAATTACTTTTGATTCATTTATTTATATGTTTATTATTCTTATTAATTCTTATTCTGTTTGTTATTGTTTGTTGTTATTTGTTATTTGTTATCGTTATTCGTTGTTTTGTTATTATTATATATATTTAGACATAGAGAATGTGGATGAAGAAAAGCTCAGTACTCATTATGATCTTATTGCGAATATTTGTCATGAAGGTAAACCGGGTAAAGGGAAAGGGATTTATAAAGGTTAGTTGGTTCATATTTATTAATAATTTGAAGATATTTATTCTATTCATTTCACATTTTATTCACATATTTTATTCACATTTTATTAATCCTATTTAGTGCATGTTCAACATCGTGGTTCCAAAGACCAATGGTTTCAAATTCAAGATTTGATTGTTGAGGAAATTAATGCTCATATGATATTTTTATCTGAAAGCTATATTCAAGTTAGTATTTTGTATTTATTATTATTATATGTTTTAATAATATTTTTAATAATATTTTTAATAATAATATTTAATAATATTTATTTATCTTAGATTTGGGAAAGAAAACAACAAAATATGAAAATGGAAATAGATTAAACAATAACAATAACAATAACAATAATAATATTTATTTATTATTTATATTACCAGTTATATTAATTTATATTAACTTTTAATTATTATTATTGTTGTTGTTATTAGATAGATTTTCAAAAATGTATAAAATTATTATTAAAAAATTTTTTATAATAATAATAACAATAGAAAAAAGAATATTAATTTATAATTAATTTATTTGTTTATAATTTTTTGATTATAATTAATCTTATAATTCTTATAATTAATTAATTTATTAATATAAAAAAAAAAATACTGTCTTTAATATATTTATATGTCACACATTGTATGAGATTATATGTCACCCGTGATGACGATTAATAAACCAATCAAAAGTTCATAATTAATCAACATATAAATAATTGAAATAAATTTTTCAAAATTTTTTTAAACTCTTCGACATCACCTCGGAACGAAATATAGGACTGGAAGAAATAATAATAATATGAACCAACAACAAAGAAAATTAATTCCCATGAATACTCCAGGGTATTCAACTCCTTCTTCGTCAACCTCGTCGTCAGACCAATATAACCAATTTGGTCAAAATGTTTTTACTACCCCAGGAATTTTACCACCACAACATCACACAACACCACACGCACAACACACACCACACATACAACAACAACTACCACGATATCCATATCAAACTACTATGCAGCGATATCCTTCTCTTGGACAACCCCAACAACAACAACAACCTCAGGTTAGCTTCGTGATACAAATTTTGCAGTTTTCGCGTTAACTTGCATAACATATATATATATGACACACGTTGACATTAAACCAAAAAAAAAAAAAAAAAAACNTAAACTCTTCGACATCACCTCGGAACGAAATATAGGACTGGAAGAAATAATAATAATATGAACCAACAACAAAGAAAATTAATTCCCATGAATACTCCAGGGTATTCAACTCCTTCTTCGTCAACCTCGTCGTCAGACCAATATAACCAATTTGGTCAAAATGTTTTTACTACCCCAGGAATTTTACCACCACAACATCACACAACACCACACGCACAACACACACCACACATACAACAACAACTACCACGATATCCATATCAAACTACTATGCAGCGATATCCTTCTCTTGGACAACCCCAACAACAACAACAACCTCAGGTTAGCTTCGTGATACAAATTTTGCAGTTTTCGCGTTAACTTGCATAACATATATATATATGACACACGTTGACATTAAACCAAAAAAAAAAAAAAAAAACTCCAAAAAACACAAAAAAATTCCTTAAACAAAATTTCGTAATTAGAGTTTACTCTTTGTTTCTATATGCAGCACATTACAACGTTGTTAGTGTAACGTACTTAAGGGCTGCATAAATATCTAATACCTTCTTTTACCAAAAAAAAAATATATATTTAAAGAAGACGAATCGAGAATTTCGAAAATATACATATATATATATATATTTTTTAATTAACTCATATTTTTAAATTTAGAAAATTTCATAATAATATAAATTATATTACATTTTGGTTATTTATTTGTTTAATTAATTAGTTTGTTCAACAACACGCTCAACACTCACAACAATTAAAAATGAATAATCCAGGACAATCAACACAACCTCGTTATCTACCGACGGTTACTAACATGAATAATATGGTTAATATGGCTAATATGCAAGGGGGACAAGGAATGATTCCTAATTCTCAAACAATTATTAGAAAACGGAATATTGCGGATAATTCAGCACTTAACGTTCAACAAGCCAAGTAAGTAAATTTCTTAATCAAATTTTATCAAATTCTTGTCAAAATTTTAATTTTATTTAAATATATAATTTTCAATGTGACAGGAAAAAAAGAACAATTGACAGAAATATCCCAGAAAAGGTTTCTTTCTTTTTATTATTATTATCATTTTGCGATTACCAAATCGATCAATCAATTCATTCAACAATTCAATTATTAATTCAATTCAATTCAATTATTTTATTTTATTGATATTGATTATTGATAATATAATATTTTAATAATGATAATAATAATAATCATGATCATAATAATAATAACAATAACAATAATAATAATAATAATAATAATAGCTTGATACACTTGTACCGGAGTCACGATTATACACGGAACTTCAAGAATTCGAGAAAAGATTGGATACCACAATTATGAGAAAAAAAATGGAAATTACCGAATCACTTTCTAAACCTATGAAGGTAATAAAATAATCTTTTGATGATATATCATATTATTATCAACATTTTTTAATATATCTCATGATGATGATGATAATTATAGGTTAAGCGAACCCTTCGTGTGTTTATATCAAACACTTCATCAAATCAACATCCTGTTCAAAGTGAAGGAGGAAATGAACTTGATTATAATGATGCAAGTAATATTCCTGCTTGGACATTAAAAATTGAAGGAAGATTACTTGATGTAAATAATTATTACTTTTTTCATATATATATATTTATTTATTCACTCTCATATTTTACTCATATTTTACTCATATTTTACTCATGATATTTATTAATAGGCACCAAATGCACCAAAAACTCCTAAACCTAGTACACATAAATTTTCTCATTTTTTCAAATCTGTTATTGTTGAATTAGATAGAGATCCAGAAGCATATCCCGAAGGAAATTTAATAGAAGTATGAATTATTATTATATTATTATTATTATTATTATTATTATTTAATAATAATCAATTATAATATTAATTATAATTATTGATGATAATCAATTATAATATTCATTAATAATCAATTATAATATTAATTATAAATATTAATTTAATTATAGTGGAATAAAACTCCGGATTCAGATGAAGTGGATGGATTTGAAATTAAACGTAAAGGAGATGTTAACCTTAAAGCCAAAATTTTTTTAAACCTTGATCAACAACCTCCCAGATATAAATTATCACCAGAATTATCTGAAATTTTGGATTTACAAGAAGAAACTAAATCCGGAATTATTATGGCTTTATGGCAATATATAAAAGTAGGAATAGATATATACCAAATATTACCTTTAATATTGTTCATAAATTTTTTAGATAGATAGATAGATAGATAGATAGATATTAATTTCTCTTTTATATATTTTATATATTAATTTTATGATAGCATAATAATCTTCAGGACAATGAAGATAAAAGGATTATAAACAACGACGCGCGATTAACTGACGTAGGTTCACTTAATTAGTTCTACTTTTTTTTTTTTAATTCTTGTAATGATATAATAACGATAATAATGGTAATGATAATAATGATAATAATGGTAATAGTAATAATGATAATGATTATAATGATAATAACGATGATGATAAAGATGATAATAATAATATACACAATCTTTTTTTTTTTAATTAAAAAAAAAAATAAAATAGGTTTTCAAAATTCCCCGAATAGCATTTCCCCAAATTCCCGAATTAATTAATCGACATCTCTTACCTTTTGATCCCATGGCCATCGATTATACGATTAGAGTTGATAAAGAATATCATCAATCACGATATGCTTATGATATCGAAGTGGAAGTCGATGATCCCAACAAAGCGAAACTTACTTCGATTGTAACGAATGTTGTTAATCAGAAGGAAATTCAAATTTTGGATGATAAAGTTTGTTATCATTATTATTATTATTTCATTAATTAATATATTCACACGCACGCGCACACATATATTTTTATATTATTAAATATTAATCATCATTNTGAAGATAAAAGGATTATAAACAACGACGCGCGATTAACTGACGTAGGTTCACTTAATTAGTTCTACTTTTTTTTTTTTAATTCTTGTAATGATATAATAACGATAATAATGGTAATGATAATAATGATAATAATGGTAATAGTAATAATGATAATGATTATAATGATAATAACGATGATGATAAAGATGATAATAATAATATACACAATCTTTTTTTTTTTAATTAAAAAAAAAAATAAAATAGGTTTTCAAAATTCCCCGAATAGCATTTCCCCAAATTCCCGAATTAATTAATCGACATCTCTTACCTTTTGATCCCATGGCCATCGATTATACGATTAGAGTTGATAAAGAATATCATCAATCACGATATGCTTATGATATCGAAGTGGAAGTCGATGATCCCAACAAAGCGAAACTTACTTCGATTGTAACGAATGTTGTTAATCAGAAGGAAATTCAAATTTTGGATGATAAAGTTTGTTATCATTATTATTATTATTTCATTAATTAATATATTCACACGCACGCGCACACATATATTTTTATATTATTAAATATTAATCATCATTATACTTATTATTATCATTATGATTTATTATAACATAGATTGTACAATGTGTTCAAAGTATCAATAATTCAAAAACAAAACGTGACTTTTTGTTAAATTTTTCAAATTCTCCAGTAGAATTTATTAATAAATGGGTGGCCAGTCAAAGTCGTGATTTGGAGGTAATTTAATTTCCAATTTAATTATTTTAATTTAATTATTTTAATTTAATTATTTTAATTTAATATAATAATTTAATTTAATTTAATTTAATTATTTAATTAGGTCATTATGGGTGAAAGTAAAGTTAATCTCGAGGAACAACGACGATCAGAATTTTATCGTCAGAATTGGGTTAACGAAGCTATCTTCCATTATACTGCGGCACAGGTAGATTATAATTATAATTAAATGATCATTAATTAATTAACACGATTTAATACAAGATTATTAACTTATTATTCTTATTCTTACTATTATTATTATTATTCTTACTATTATTATTATTATTATTATTATTATTATTATTATTATTACTATTATTACTATTATTATTATTATTATTATTTATTGTGATTGTTATTATGATTTTAGAATCAAAAAAGAATTCAGGACTTGATGACTAATAGTAATAACAGTAATAACCGAATGGATCATAGATTATTACAAAATAAATAAGTAAAGAGAAATTAAAGAGTTAGGGATGGATGTGGGTTGGTAGGGGTTATTGTTATATAATTGTCTATCAGTGATCTTCTCCCCAGTGAAGATCCAAATAATTTATAAATATAAATAAATATTTATAAATAATTATAAATAAATAAAATAAAAAATAATTTGCAATTCGCATTTTATTTATTTACTCTACGTTGGTGGATTGGATGATTTCTTTACTTAAAAGTATCATCATTTTTTTTTTGTAAAAATATATATATTTTAAAATAGGAAATAGGTGAAGGAGATAATAATAATAAGATAATAGGTGGTGAAATAAATGAATATATAAATAATTATATAAATAAATATAATAAATAATAATTATATAAATAAAATATTGGATAAAAAATAAATCAATAAATCAAATAAATGCATTTGTGACACATAATAATTTGGATTTATAATTTTATCAAGTTAGTAGAATTCATTAAATGCATATTTTTCGAATTAAAAAACTGTTCATTATATAAGTTTGATAAATTTGGTTTTATTTAGTGTAGCATACTTTTACATTTAATCAAATATAAAAGTAAAATTTTTAATGTACGATTTGTACTATTTGGTTACACCCCAGAATTTTGTGAATAATTTTCGTTGGAAGAAGAAATTTATAAAATGTGAACTCCAGTAGATTCTTAGAATGGAATTTTGGTTGTTGAAAAAAGCTTCTTTTTTTGTTGTCATTTCACATCTCACATTATCATTCTTTTTTTTCTTTTTTTTTTTTTTAAAAAAAAAAATAAAAATAAAAAAATTCAACTTTCTTTTTTTTTTTATAAAACATATAAAACTCATTATCATCGTGATATCGTGATATTGTGATATTGTTGTAAATGCTTTTTCCTTCTTCCTTATTCCTTTAATATATTGCAATAAAAAAGTCGTTAATAATTGTTTACGTTTTTTTTTTTTTTCGAAATAATTTCGAATCATCGTTATCATATTTATTTCTTTGGAACGGATTAAAAATACTAAATTATTTTTATTCTCAAGTCTCATTTGTAACGACAATATATATTGAAAATTACGATTATATCCATTATTACAATTCCATATTACAATTCCATATTACAATTCCATTATTACAAATTCCATTATTACGAAAAAAAAAATATATATAACTAAAAATAATATTACTAAAAAAGAAACTTTACCGGAAATAAAAGAAAAGAAACGAAACGAAAGAAACCAGAAAGAAACAAAAGAAAGAAACAAAAGGAAGAAACAAAAGAAAGAGAAAAGAAAAGTAAAGAAAGAAAGAGAAAGATGTCTTTTATTAAAAAGATTAAATCCCAATATGAAATATGGAAAATTAATAAATACACTCGTCGTAGACCCACCATGGGTCCGGAGTTCGAACAAAGAGATCCGGAATATTATAAACATAATTATGTGAATGGAGTTTATTTAAATACCACATTAACTTCATCATCATCATCATTACCAACGGATGATTCTAATAGAAATTCTCGAAGTTATAGTAAAAATCATAACAGAAATAGTAGTCATAATAATCTTTACAGAAATAGTGTTAGTCATAGTAATAGAAATAGTCATAGTAATAGAAATAGTAATAGTCATAGTAATAGAAAAAATAAGAATGCAAGATGTAGTGAATTATATAATTCTTCTTCTTAATTCTCATCATTAATTCTTCTTCTTATTGTTATAAATTCTTTATTATTAATTCTTATTATTGTTATAATTCATTATTATTAATTCTTTATTATTAATACCTATTAATTAATTTTAAAACGTAATTTAGTTTAGAAGTTAGCAACTAGATTATTAATCTATTATTATTAATTATTATTATTATCATCAATTATGATTATTATGATTATTATGATTATCCCACCCATTTACAATTATTTCTTTCGATTCNTTTTTTTTTTTTTTTTTTTTTTTTTTTTTTTTTTAAAAAAAAAAATAAAAATAAAAAAATTCAACTTTCTTTTTTTTTTTATAAAACATATAAAACTCATTATCATCGTGATATCGTGATATTGTGATATTGTTGTAAATGCTTTTTCCTTCTTCCTTATTCCTTTAATATATTGCAATAAAAAAGTCGTTAATAATTGTTTACGTTTTTTTTTTTTTTCGAAATAATTTCGAATCATCGTTATCATATTTATTTCTTTGGAACGGATTAAAAATACTAAATTATTTTTATTCTCAAGTCTCATTTGTAACGACAATATATATTGAAAATTACGATTATATCCATTATTACAATTCCATATTACAATTCCATATTACAATTCCATTATTACAAATTCCATTATTACGAAAAAAAAAATATATATAACTAAAAATAATATTACTAAAAAAGAAACTTTACCGGAAATAAAAGAAAAGAAACGAAACGAAAGAAACCAGAAAGAAACAAAAGAAAGAAACAAAAGGAAGAAACAAAAGAAAGAGAAAAGAAAAGTAAAGAAAGAAAGAGAAAGATGTCTTTTATTAAAAAGATTAAATCCCAATATGAAATATGGAAAATTAATAAATACACTCGTCGTAGACCCACCATGGGTCCGGAGTTCGAACAAAGAGATCCGGAATATTATAAACATAATTATGTGAATGGAGTTTATTTAAATACCACATTAACTTCATCATCATCATCATTACCAACGGATGATTCTAATAGAAATTCTCGAAGTTATAGTAAAAATCATAACAGAAATAGTAGTCATAATAATCTTTACAGAAATAGTGTTAGTCATAGTAATAGAAATAGTCATAGTAATAGAAATAGTAATAGTCATAGTAATAGAAAAAATAAGAATGCAAGATGTAGTGAATTATATAATTCTTCTTCTTAATTCTCATCATTAATTCTTCTTCTTATTGTTATAAATTCTTTATTATTAATTCTTATTATTGTTATAATTCATTATTATTAATTCTTTATTATTAATACCTATTAATTAATTTTAAAACGTAATTTAGTTTAGAAGTTAGCAACTAGATTATTAATCTATTATTATTAATTATTATTATTATCATCAATTATGATTATTATGATTATTATGATTATCCCACCCATTTACAATTATTTCTTTCGATTCTCCCTTCTCTTTTCCTTTTCATCATTGATCAAGTTAAATATTTCATTTATTTTTTATTTATAGGAACTTATTTAAATTATTATTTAAATTATTTTCAGTATCAGATATTCCATTTTGATCTATTCGAAATATTCTAACAATTACTATAATTCTTATTTCACATCTTTTTTTTTCACATCTTTTCACTATATTTCATTGTCCTTTCAATTCATTGTAATTACGATTTGGTTAAGGTCATTATATTTATTATATATTTTTTTTTTATATGTAAATAAATCCATTGTGTCACGCGCATTAGTTTTAAGAGAAGAATGATTGGCAAAATTGAGTTGTTTGTGTTGTAGTACAAGTACAAAATGAAAGACTTTTTGAATGATATTTGAAAGTTATATTAATATTTCAAAAAAAGTTTATAATAATATTTACGTTATTATATATTATCGATCGAAAATATTCAATCATGAAACTCGTAAGGTTTGTTGGTTATGTAGAGAATAATTTATTATTTTTATAATAATAATAATATTTATTCTTTTTTTTTTATCTCTCAACAAATAAAGTCAGTATTATCATTATACTCTTTATTTGTTATTATTATTATTATTATTATTATTAAAAAAATAAAGATTAGTTTGTTTTTTTTTTAAAAAAAAAAACCTGTCGTCGTTAACTGATTGATTGATTATAGATTTTTAATGAAATTAAATAATGAAACTGTTACAATAGAACTGAAGAATGGAACCATAGTTCATGGAACGATTACTGGTAAGATTTCTTAGATCTAATAATAGATCTATAACAAATCTACTTCAAAGATTGATAATAATCTATTCCCACTTTATTATTATTATTATTATTATTATTATTATTATTATTTATGATTATTATTATATATGATTATTGTTATTTATGATTATTATTATATATGATTATTGTTATTTTAATTATCACTATTATTTTCATTATTACTATTATTTTCATTATTACTATTTATAATTATTATTATTCTCACTCACATCATTTTTTCACACATTCAAATTTCTTTTTTCGAAGGAGTCGATATGAGTATGAATACTCACCTTAAAACCGTTAAAATGACAGTAAAAAATAAAGATCCTACCAATTTGGATTCTTTAAGTATTAGAGGTAATAATATTCGATATTATATTTTACCTGATTCACTTCCATTAGATACATTATTGGTGGATGATACACCAAAAGCTAAAGCGAAAAAGAAAGAAGGTAAGATTAAAGATTATTTATTATTAATTAAATTATTTAATTATTATTTATTAATTATTATTTATCATTAATTATCTATTAATATTATATTTTTTTTAGCTGTGGGTGTAGGTCGTGGGCGAGGTCGTGGACGTGGTGCTCGTGGACGTGGACGTGGTCGAGGGCGTTAGGATAAAATAAAAAATATAAAATAAAAAATAAAATAAAATAAATATTATTAAAAATAAAAATAAATAAAGTTATAGTTAAAAATTAGTATAAAACCAGAACCGTCTGGATATAGTTATTATTATGCAAAAATGTTAATTATTATAATTTTAATTAATTGTTAATTATTTTTAATTATAATTTTTTCGTTCAGAAATAATAATAATAATATAAACTTTAGAATAAGAATATAAACTATTATAAATAATAAAATAATAGTTCATTTAATACTTAATAGTTTTTATGATGTTTTATCTAATGCACATTGGAGATTTTGTGTAATTTAAAAACATGTGTTTACATATGACTATAATTGGAATTACTATAATAGGAATGAATCTTAAAATCTTGTACGAAAATGAGTTTAATCTAAGGCTAGATATCACAAATGTTTAACTTTAAATAAAATTTTTAATAAAATTTTTAATAAAAATACCCTTTTTGTATTTCATCAATTCACCCCCCCCCCCAAAAAAAAATTCTTTTTTTTAAAAAAAATGGTAGACATATTATTAGATTTTGCAGACGAATATTTACTTGATGACATTTACGCGCGTTTATTCCCTATTGAACTCAGAAACGCTTCTAAAATAAGTGTTGATGACCTAGAGTTTTCTTCTTCCATTTTTTCCTTTACCTCCTCACTTCCTCGTGACAATATTTTTAGACAAATTTTATCTTTACTTGTACTTACCACCTTTTTTGCTTACTTCTTCTATTTCTTTTTTTCAACCCTTTCTTATGTTTTCGTTTATGATAAAGACTTAATGAAACATCCTAAATTTTTAAAAAATCAAATACGTAAAGAGATTCAACTTTCTGCTTTGGGATTTCCATTAACTAGTTTGGTTACGGTTCCTTGGTTTTTAGGAGAAGTTAGAGGATATTCTCGATTATATGAAAATATTAATGATTATGGATGGATTTATGGATTATTTTCAATTGCATTATTCTTATTTTTCACGGATATGTGCATTTATTGGATTCATCGATGGTTACATCATCCATTAATTTATAAAACTTTACATAAGGTAAATAAATAAAAAATTTCAATTTAAATAATAATAATAATAATAATAATAATAATAATAATAATAATAATTAATGAATAATTAATTAATAATTAATGAATAATTAATGAATAAATAATTATAATAAATGATTAAATGATAATTTCCAATTTTAGAAAAAATATTGAAATATTTTTTTAAATATTTTTTTTAATAATAATATTAGGCTCACCATCGTTGGATTGGTAAGTGTAATTCTTATAATATATAATAATATTTTGAATATTTTAAATATTTTTTAGTTGGAATATTTGTGATTTTACAATTAATTAATAAATTAATTAATAAATAAATCAATCAATCAATCAATCAAATGAATAAATAAACTAATTAATATTTCATTTTATAGTTCCAACTCCCTATTCATCACATGCATTTCATCCATTTGATGGATATGTTCAATCTTGTCCTTATCATTTATTTGTTTATATCTTTCCTTTACAAAAATGGATTTATATAGGATTATTTGTGTTTGTTAATTTATGGACAATTATGATTCATGATGGTGAGTGAATTGATTTTTTTATTTCTAATAATATTTCTCACTCAAATAATAATATTTCTCTCTAACTTAATTTATATCATTTTTAAACTTTATTATTATTGTTGTTGTAAAAAAAAAAAAAAAAAAAGGTGCATACATCATCACTTCCGGATCATTTATCAATGGTGCGGCTCATCACACCCTTCATCATTTATATTTCAATTATAATTACGGACAATATTTTACCATTTGGGATAAACTAGGTGGTAGTCATCGTCTTCCTGGGGAAGAACAATTTAATAAAAAATTAAGGAAGGATAAATTAATTTGGAAAAAACAATCAAAGGAAGTTGATGGATTTGATGAAAATGGAAAAGAGAAAAAAGAAAAAAATCAATGAATTACTTTATTGATATAATTAATAGAATTATATATATATATGCGTGTGTTTTTATTTATTTAAAGATTTCATCTCTAAATGGTTTAATTAGTTAATTATTTATTTATTTATTTTAATTAATTAATTATTTAATTATTTTAATGAATTATTTAATTATATTTTAATTAATTATTTAATTATATTTTAATTAATTATTTAATTATTTATTATTTATTTTGATTTGTTAGTTAATTAATTAAATTGTCATGGTTTAAATTAGTTTAAATTAAATTAATTAATCGTATTTATGAATATTCAGATATTTTCATTTGTTATTTTTTTTATATTATTATTCTGGATTTAATAATAAGGATTATGTAAGAAGTGATTGTTTTCCACATCGTTTAAGCAAGTCACCAAATTCAGAAATTCAAGATCTTCACATTACATTTTAATCAAAATTGCGCGAGATTTATGTAAAAAACTATGTACACATTTGTAATAAACGCGCTTTATCACGTAAAAATAGAGAGATTAATATTTTTCCAAAAAATTTTCAGAAATTAAATTATTTCAAATTTTACTATATATTATTCATGAACTTTTGTTCCAGTATTTACAATATCTACAAAATCTATAATATCCACAATAATTATAATTACACTTGCTTTTAGTTTTTATTTTATTTTTTTTAATATCGTGAACTTTCTGTGTTACATTAAATCTTTAAAATTCAAAATCTTCTGGAACCTTCATCACAGAATCCGCAAACTAATTTCTCCTTCCTCAAATCCGCGTTTTTCAAAAAAAAAATCACTACCGCAACAATACCAAACGATACAATTTACCATCGACATAATGGTTGGACACGGAAATTGTTTTAGAACTTCAAGTTCCAGAAGAGTTAACCGAGTTTATGTTAATTCGGGTAAGAAATATGAAAAATAATGAAAAATAATATTAAAATTATAACATATTTTTTATTTCTTATGAAGAAATATATAAATTTTTATTTTTATTTTATGTTTTATTTTATGTTTTATTTTATTTTATTTTTTTAATTTTTTTAATTAATTTGATATTTGGATTATTTATAAATATTGTTACAGAAATGGAAGAAATGGCAAAGAAAATTCTTCAAAAATTGGATCAAATTGATCAAAAGTTGGAAGAAATTAATAATCAGGTGGTTGGAATGAGTAATAGGTTAGAAGGAATTAAGAAACTTATTCCAAAGAAAAATATTTGGAAGAACAGCTCGAAAAAATTGAAAAAGGTATAAAAATCCTTGACACAAAATGACGAAGACTTTTATTATCTAAAAAAAAAGACTTCTATAAAGTAAATATGTATTGTAATTGATTTTTCGTGATTTCTAATAATAATAATGATAATAAAAATGAAGCTTTTGAACACTTAAACTAAAAATGGAATGGACCTAAGATAATTTAAAGTTCATATTTTTGATCGGGCACCTCTTATTATTATTTTATTATTATTTTACTATTTTATATGCCGATCCATAAATTGACTAAACCGTTACACAAATATTGTTCTCAAGTATATAATGTTGTGTTGCTAAACTGAACTAAAAACAAACAAAAAAAAAAACCAAAATAAACCAATTATATTGAACATCAGGGAAATGAAAGTTGATGGGTTCGACCAGTTATTGATAGATTCACAGGTTATAGAACATTGAGTCAAGCTTTTATTTACATAATAAAGTATTATGAAGAACAATTTTGTGTTGAATCTTTTTACTTAGAGGTTAAAATTTTGAGTTGAACCTTTTTACTTAGAGATTAAAATTTTGAGTTGAGTTGTAGGATAATGAGAATCTTGATCAAAACGGTGATCACTGATAAATTTCTTAGATAATTTCCACATCACATGAGGATCAACAATTAAAATTTTTTTTCTATTGAATTGAATTTTTATCAGCATTAAAAAAAAATGACTGAAGTAAAAAAACTAGACGAGCAATCAAAAGCTCAACTAAAAGGAGATTTTTCTATTCAACCTCAAAAAGTAACACCTGCGCTGAATACTTCTGAATGGCCGTTACTATTAAAGGTAAGATCCCATTTTTATGAACCTTTTTTTTTTTATATATTAATACAATTAAATATTTAAATAATCCTTTTTTTTTTTAATTTGATTCATTTTATAAGAATTACGATAAACTTCACGTTCGTACAGGACATTATACGCCTGTTACTCATGGCTGCTCACCGCTTAAACGAGAGCTTAACGAATATATAAGGTTAACAATGAAATTTATTTGTCTAATGAGTCTGAATTTATAAATCTATGAAAATCTTTAATAATATATGTTGTTTAGATATGGGATCATCAATCTTGATAAACCTGCAAATCCTTCTTCACATGAGGTAGTTGCATGGGTTCGCCGTATACTAGAGGTTGAAAAAACTGGTCATAGTGGTACTTTGGATCCAAAAGTCACTGGTTGTTTGATTGTCTGTATTGATCGTGCCACTAGATTAGTTAAATCACAACAAAGTGCCGGAAAGGAATATGTTTGTGTAATTCGATTTCATGATTCACTTGAATCAGCAAGAAAATATGCTTCGGCATTGGAAACTCTTACGGGTGCCCTTTTCCAACGTCCACCTTTGATTTCAGCAGTTAAACGACAATTGCGTATCAGAACCGTACATGAAAGCAAATTAATTGAATTTGATAATAATCGTCATTTGGGAGTATTTTGGGTTAGATGTGAAGCCGGAACTTATATTCGTACATTATGTGTTCATTTGGGTCTTATTCTCGGTACTGGTGCACACATGCAAGAATTACGTCGCATTCGTTCAGGCGCATTAAGTGAAAATGTAAATTAAAAGTATTTTATTTTATTTTTTTTAATAATGAAATTTGTTATTAGTGATCTTTTCACCGTCGATGTTAAATATCAATTTGGTTTTTTTTTTTCTTTTTCTTTTATTAACCAGGATGATATGGTCACGATGCACGACGTATTAGATGCAAAATGGTTACATAAAAACACTAAAGATGGTAAATATTATATTTTGATTTTTTAAATATTAAAATTTAAAAATTACTTTTAAGAAAATTATTATATTTTGATTTAATATTTAATTAGAAAGTTACCTTCGAAGAGTTATTCGTCCACTTGAAACCCTTCTCACAACTTATAAACGAATTGTAGTTAAAGATAGTGCTGTCAA
The DNA here is from genome assembly GCA_003547095.1 of Diversispora epigaea. Lineage (NCBI taxonomy): Eukaryota > Fungi > Glomeromycota > Glomeromycetes > Diversisporales > Diversisporaceae > Diversispora > Diversispora epigaea. Next base: position 85,272 of record PQFF01000144.1, read on the forward strand.
TGCTATATGTTATGGTGCAAAATTGATGGTTCCAGGTTTACTTAGATATGAAGAAGGAATTGAATTGACTGAAGAAGTTGTTCTTATGACTACAAAAGGAGAGGCTATAGCTCTTGGAATTGCATTGATGACGACAGCAGTAATGGGAACGGTAGATCACGGTAAAACTTAATTTTTTATTTAAAAAAATCAAATTAATATATTTATACATATATATATATATATATATATCAATTAAAATTATTTCTTACAGGAGTTGTTGCTAAAATTAAACGTGTCATCATGGAACGAGACACCTATCCAAGAGTTTGGGGTTTGGGACCTAAAGTATGTAGAAATATACATACAATGCGTGCATGCATGTGGCTGATTTGATAAAATTTATTTAATTAAACAAACAGGCGCAAGAAAAGAAGAGGTTGATTTCTCAGGGTAAATTAGACAAGTATGGCCGTAGTAATGAAAATACTCCTGATTCCTGGAAGAAATCTTTTGTTGATTTACGGGAAGTTGGAACCAGAAATGATTCCAGTATACAAGAAGCAAGTACTACTACTACCACCACCACCACCACCACTACAGAACAAAAAACACTAATACAAGAAATAGAATCTTTACCTAAACAAGAAGTTGAAATGAGTTCTGCGTATAAAGTAACCAAAAAATTTTTTTCTTTTTCTTTTTTCTTTTGAATTATTTTCTACTTTGTATATTTCACATATTTTACATATTTCACATATTTCACATATTTCACACGAATATTATTTTTTTTTTTTAAAAAAAAACCATAAATTAATTATATAGAGAAAAGCTGGCGAAGAGTCACCGGACGATGAAAAGATACCAAAAAAAGAAAAAAAGTCAAAGAAACCTAAAGTTAAAGAAATTGAATCTGAAACAGGTTCATCGGAAAAAACTGCATCAATCAAAGTAATGATCTTTTTTTTTTTACATTCATTGAACTACGATTCATAAATTATTTATTTATTTATTTATTTATTATTTACTGATAAAATTAAATACAGAGAAAAAGACCAGAAGCAGTGGAAGACAATGATAATAAATTAAGTGCAGATACAGATAAACCAGAAAGTTCAACAAAGAAATCCGCAAAATCTTCAAAGAAATCGAAAAAAGAAAAGGTTGAATCTGTAATTATGAATATTGATGATGGCGATTCGATGCCAGAAAAAAAGAAAGTAAAAAAGGAAAAGGAAAAAGATAAGGAAAAGAAGGATAAGAAAGCAAAGGATAAGAAAGAAAAGGATAAGAAGGACAAGGACAAAGACAAGGATAAAAAGGAAAAGAAAGATAAAAAAGGCAAGGCAAAGGCTGAATAAGCATATTAAAATAAAATTCAATTATTTTTTTGGTATATAAAATAAAATTGGTCGGAGTAAATTATTTCCAAAAAAAGATTTTTGTGTATATAATGAATAAATTAAATTTTCTTACACACACACAAAATTTAAACACGTGATTCAAAATTATTGGGTTTTCGAAATTACATACATGATACATGAGCCGAGACCCAGGAATTAATATTGTAATGAATATATTGTCTATTTCTTGTTTTCTGATTAAAATAAGTTTTAATTCTTAGTATTATTGTTTGGATCGACCACATGAATCATCAAAAATTTCTATTTAGAAAATAATTTATACAAATTTATACAAAACCAATATTTAAAGTTCATTAAGAATAACAGGAGTAAAACTTTATTTGATTTCTTGTTTTGCTTGTTTTGCCTATTTATCTTGATTATCTTATTAATATACTAATCCCATTATGGAATCAATGGGATTTATGCAAATCGAATTCTATAAATTCCATAGAGAATGGCTGAAATCTTGTATTACTCAACCCAGAAAAAATTTATTCGTGGAATGACGAGGTTTTAGCATTGCATTGTGCCTGATTTCTTGGAATGACGAGTTTTAGCATTGCATTGTACTTTCCTAATTTCTTAGGGTGACAAGGTTTTAGCATTGTACTTCCCTAATTAAACGTTCACGCTTATCAATGAATTGTTATTTATGTGTATATATATGTCAAAATTAAAAATAAATTCGGAGCAAGCTAAATCAATATTGTGCTTTTAGAAAGAATGGACAACTTGATATGCCACGTTTCAAAAATTCAAACTATTATCTCGTTTTTTTGTATAAAGGGTAGTTGAAAACGCACAATTAAATTTAAATTTCAAGTTTTAACAATCTAATATTTTTTTTCACAATGGAATTTTTTGCAATTATAAAATCATTTGTTTATAATTATGTTACCCCACTCGTATTATTATATATCGCTGCACATCTTTTTTTAAGAAATAATAAGAAAGTTAAAGAAAGAGAAATAATTATAAGAAAAATAACAGTAACTGAAAAAGAAATAAATGATGAACAAGTAAACGAGAAAGAAGTCAAAGAAGTTAAAGAAAAAGAAATCAATATACAAGAAAACGAAGTTAAAGAAAGAAAAATCGATTTACAAGAAAACGAAGTTAAAGAAAGAAAAATCGATTTACAAGAAAACGAAGTTAAAGAAGTCGCAGAAGTTAAAGAAGTCACAGAAGTTCAAGAAAGAGAAATCAAAATACAAGAAAACGAGGTTAAAGAAGTTGTAGAAGTTAAAGAAGTCACAGAAGTTAAAGAAAAAGAAAACGAAGTTAAAGATGTCAAAGAAAACAAAGTCGAAATAAAAACTATGACTTCCTTCTTACAAAACGATTCTACATTAGTTGAATCTCCTGTGAGCGATAAATCTCGGGAATTTTTTCCTCGCTCAACTTCATCAGTTTCGTCGTCACAATTCGTCTTTACTTCTAAAGATATCTCAATCGCTAAAAATTCCTTAGATTTAGTACTTAAATATTTCAAAGAATCTAAACTTAATCAAGATATATGTTCTAAAGGATTAGAAATTGCTCAAAGAAGTAAATTAATATTCGATGGAATTGCAAAAGAAATTTTGAAGCGACAACAGTCTTTGCTACCAAAAACAACCGACACAGCTACTACTACAGGAGCCACCACTGCAGGAACCACTGCTACAGAAGCCACCACCACAGGAACCACCACCACAGGAACCACCACCACAGGAACCACCACCACAGAAACTACCACTACAGTTGTAAATGAAAATGAAAATAAAGATGAACAAAAAGAAACCAAACCAATACTTAAACTTTCTATGTCTTCTAAATTTTCTCAACCTCAACCTCAATCGCCTGCACCTTTAACAGCCTCAGCTTCTGGAGGTTTCGAAAGTTTCGTCGAAAATTGTAATGAATTTTATAAATTTGGTGATTGTCTCTGGAATATTTCTACTTTCTTTAGTTATACTATAAATGAAGATCTTGAGGTAACTTTTCAAACGTATAAAATATAATAATTTTATGTGAACACTCACTTTAATAGTATATTTATAATAATAATATTTTTATATTTTTATATTTTTATAAATGTTTTTGTTTTTAGATGAGAGAAAAGATTTTAGATCTCATTGACGAATTAGACACTGCCACTATTGAATTAAATGAAGCGATAGAAAGTTGGAAATCGAAGCAAAGTAGATGGGGCAGCGTTAGAAGTAAAATTAAAGTATTGGCTAAATTTTCAATAATGAGAAATAACTCATTAGCGCTTTTAAATGAAAAAACTATTAAAGATTGTAAAATTCAAATGGATATGTTAAAAACTCAGAGAGTCAATCTTGGTAATACTATCACCAACAATTCAGATGATACACCAATATTAAAAGGAAGTAGAAATCATATTCGGCACTATTGGTACATGGGGTGTAAAAGAGTAGCTGTAAAAGAGGTGGGAAAATTTGAGGCTGACGATGACAAAATCTCCGAATTAAAAAAAGAAGTCAATTTTTTGATTGATTTAAAGAAAAATTCTCATATCTTGGAATAGTAAGTATATATATTTATAAGTTTCTTTTATTTTGAATTATTCTCCACCATTAAAATTATATTAATTGCGTGTTTCTTTCTCTTTTCAACCATAGTTTTGGATATTGTCAAAAAGAAAATAATATTTTCTCGGTAATTTCTCAATGGGGAGATTACGATTTACAAACTTATCTTGCTGAAAATATTAAATTGGCTTGGGATGAAAAACTAAGCATTGCTCGGGGAATTGCTGACGCATTAACATATTGTCATGGTCTAAAGACTTTACATTACGACGTTAGAACGTTAGTATATCTTTAAATACTCATACATTAATATATTATCTAATCATATTCTGAAATTAACTTTATTATTAACTTATTAATTTAGAAATAATGTACTATTGGATCATAATCTTCAACCTAAACTTTATAATTTCCGAATTGTTAAAGAATCTCCCATATTTCTAATTTCGGAAAATTCACCAATTGATGATGTTAGGTAATTTAATTTTCATTCAATTAAAATTTATTAATTCGTTCAATAAAATGTTTAAAATATTCATTATTTAAATTATATTTTCTATAATAATAATAATAGATATTGTTCACCGGAGAGAATTCGAGGCGAAACATATACTACTGCTAGTGAGGTTTACAGTTTCGCAATGGTAATGTGGGAAATTCAACACCATCAATTACCTTATTCAAATTCAACTCCTGAACAAATCAATTCGAAAATCTTGGCGAATGAAAAACCCGAATTAGAACCAAAAGTTGGTACTCCGGTTGAATATCAATGTATAATTGAAGAAGCTTGGTCATTTGCACCTGAAAAACGTCCTAGCATATCATCTATATTTTCTCGCTTGGATATATTAGATTCTTCTTATTTTTTCTCACTACAATCTATAGAGTTAATTGGTGTTAAACATGACGAACAAGAAGAAATCTATAGTATTTCTGACACTTCTTTTTCCGAGGATTCTGATCAAGAAATTCCGGAGGAAACTCAAGAGGAATCTGACCAATTAAAATTACAAGATTCCGAAATTCAGAAGGAAACAGACATTGATGTCAAGGACTCTGATAAAACGACGACATCAACAGACCGAGAAATTCGAGAGGAATCTGATCAGTTAAAAGTACAAGATTCCGAAATTCAAAAGGAAATCGATACAGAGGAAATTGATGCCGAGAAAGTTGATTCCAAGGAAATTGATGAAGCGACATCGACAAACGGAGAAAATAAAGAGAAATCCGACCAATTAAAAGTAAAGGCTTCAATTAAAAAAGAAACCGAAAGTTTCGTTCCCGAGAAAGCCGAACTTATCTCCAATACATCAATATTGAAATTTAAAGGAAAATCCGAATGGAATAGAGTCAAATCTCCTGAAATTCTTCAAGGAATTAAATTACATGAAGAGCGAAAATATAGAAATGCTTGGAATATCTTTAAAAAATATGAATCTAAAACTGATGATCCTGAAGGAAAGTACTGGGTAGGATATTATTATCTCAAGGGTCATTATGAAAAAAACAATCATGGAAATCCCCAAAAGGCTGTTGATTATTTAAGTGTCGCAGCTAAACAAGATCATTCCGATGCTCAATATCATTACGCTAGAACTTTATTAACTAGTTGGGCAGATAAGGAAGATGACGCAAATAGATATAGATATGCTTTAGATCTTTTACGAAGATCAGCTAAACAAAATAATCCCCACGCATTAAGAATGTTAGGAGGAATTATTAAAAAAGGATCATACAATCAAAAAAGAGATATTATTATGGGAAATGCTATGATTGAAAAAGCTAAAAGTATTTTATTTGTAGAATACGAAAAAAAGAATAGATCATCTAGCTTTAGAATTTCGCAAACGAATTCAAGAACGAATTCGAGAATGAATTCAAGAGCGAATTCGAGAGCAGAAACATTGGATGATATTATAAAAAATACGGTGGGAATAGATGATCTTTTGCAGAGAACGATAGAAGATACGGAAGCGGTAAACATGACGAGAAAACCTAGTTCGAGAAGAGCTTCTAATAAAAATTCGAGACCGAATTCAATAGTGAATTCGAGACCGAATTCGATAGTGAATTCGAGACCGAATTCGATAGTGAATTCATCAAAAACATTGGATGATATTTTAAAAGATACATCTGGGATAGATGATCTTTTGCAGAGAACGATAGAGGATACGGAAGCGGTAAACATGACGAGAAAACCTAGTTCGAGAAGAGCTTCTAACAAAAATTCGAGACCGAATTCAATAGTGAATTCGAGACCGAACTCGATAGTGAATTCATCAAAAACATTGGATGATATTATAAAAGATACATCTGGGATAGATGATCTTTTACAGAGAACGATAGAAGATACGGTTGTGACGGAAGCGGTAAATATGACGAGAAAACCTAGTGCGAAAAGAACTTCTAATAAAGAACCTTCCAAAAATTCGAGACCAAATTCGATAGTGAATTCATCAAAAACATTGGATGATATTTTAAAAGATACATCTGGGATAGATGATCTTTTGCAGAGAACGATAGAAGATACGGTTGTGACGGAAGCGGTAAATATGACGAGAAAACCTAGTGCGAAAAGAACTTCTAATAAAGAACCTTCCAAAAATTCAAGACCGAATTCGATAGTGAATTCATCAAAAACATTGGATGATATTTTAAAAGATACATCTGGAATCGATGATCTTTTGCAGAGAACGATAGAAGATACGGTTGTGACGGAAGCGATAAAACCTAATGCGCAAAGAACTGAAAGTATTAAAAGAACTGTAAGCGTTAAAAAATATTAGTTAATTTAGTTTTCATCAGTAAATATTAGTTTAAAAATTAGTTAATTTAGTTAACATTAGTAAATATTAGTTTAAAAATTAAAAATTAGTAAATATTTGATAAAAATTAGTTTAATTTTAAATTAAGAATATTTTTGTATCATTTTTATTAAAAAAAAAATAAATAAATAACAAATATCTTTAATATCTTTGACTCATATTTACACGTAATATAAAATTAACTAACAAATATATAATAGCGTCATCCTTTTAACCAAATCAGATCATAAATACGAAATAGACTTTAAATAGTTTATAAAATTTGCTAAACACATCTTGAACGAAATAATTATTAATTGTCCAATTTGCAACCAAATTATCAATATAAAGAATATAAAGAATATAAAGAAATCTTTTTCGAAAACTAATGTTTAATAAATTTTTGTATAGCCATAAAAGCTCCAGTTTGGTCTTCAATAGAGTTGGAATTTTACTCGTTCAAAAATCATGTAGAAAAAATATCAATTGTAATTGTTCATTATTCAAAAAGTTTTGCCCTTCCACCCTCATTTATAAGGATTTCTCTAAAATGACCCAGTTCTCAAGTACTATCGCTCAAACTCAATACGCGAAGAAAGCATCTCAATATATCAATATTTTGAATGATCTTCGACGTATAGGTGCGCATTCTGCAGTTGATTTGCCTACTGTAGTCTTCTGTGGTAATCAATCCGCAGGAAAAAGTTCTTTACTAGAAGCAATTTCAAATGTCCAGGTAAATAATTGTGAAATTATGATATTTTTCTTTTTTTTCATAAAAATTGAATTTTTACAGTTACCCAGATCTGAGGGAACTTGCACTCGTTGTGTAATGGAATTACGCTTAATCGAATTAGAGGAAGAATGGTCTTGTCAAATTTCTTTACGTCAAGAATATGATAAAACAGGAAATCGTCTTTCTCAACCAATTGAAGCTAAATTTGGAAATTTGCTCAAATCTCCTAAGGAAGTTGAGTTAATGGCTCGTAGGGCACAAAAAGCTTTATTGAATCCTTCCGAAAACAGTTATGGATATCTTAATTGGAATTTTAGGACGCACTACGATGATGATGCAAATACTAATGAACTTAAATTTACTAAGAATGTAGTTTGTTTAGAGATTAAAGGAAAGAATGTGCCAAATTTAAGTTTAATCGATTTACCTGGAATCATTCGTAAGTAAACAAACTTAAAAATATGTATTATTACCATTTACTTAAACTGATGATGATGAGTAAAATATTATAGGTCATACTGAGAAAGCAGAAGATAGAAAATTCATCAATTTGATTGAAGAGCTCGTAAAAGAATACATAAAAAAGGAACAGTCAATAATAATTGCTACTATCACATGCCGTGATGAAATTGATAATCAAGCTATAGTAACTCTCGCTAAGGAAGCAGATCCTGCAGGGCATCGTACACTTGGAGTCCTAACCAAGCCAGATACTATTGAACCAGCAACACATGAAATCTGGTTAAAAATTTTAAGAGGAGAAGCTCATAAACTTTCCCTGGGATACTATGTTGTTAAAAATCCAAGCAAGATACAATTAACTAACCAAATAACTTTTGAAGAAGCAAGAAAAGATGAAGAAAATGTTAATTTCATGTTTCATAATTTTCTATAATTCATTATATTTTATTATGAATTTTATTAAATATTTAAAAAAATATTAATATTTTTAGTTCTTTAAAAGAGAATATCCTTGGAAAAATCTTATTCTAAGTGAACCTATAGGTGTTAAAAGGTTGCAGTACAAATTGTCCGAATTGTTGATTCAAGCCATCAGACGTAATCTTCCAAAAATCAATAAAGAAGCTGAAGAAAAATTAGATGAGGCATGTGGATAAAATACCTTATATTAGTTAATAATAATGAAAACCTATCTTAATAATAATTTCTATACACACATTATATATTTTCCTTTTAGATACGTCGAGAATTAGAAAATGTGCCAGAACAACTTAGTGAAAACTCAAAACTTGAAATATATAGAATGGTGAAAAAATGTGTGAATATTATTAAAAATGAAACATCACCTTCTGGAAGCTACAATCTTTGGCAAATGGTTAATACTGAATTTAGTGAATTTAATAATAATCTTTGCTTATCTCGACCAATTTTCGTTATTGGTAAAGGATCAATCAAATTTGACTTTTTAGAAGATAAACTATGCAATCCCCAACCAAATAAATTGAAAGAGATCACAGAGAAACAAATTACAGAACTAATTGCCAATGCTCGCGGTAGACTGCTTCCAGGTTTCATTCCATACTCATCAGCAATAACAATTATTAAAGATACCCAAATTAAATGGAAATCTTTATCACTTGAATGTTTAAATAAAATTTATGAAATTATGTTTGATTTTGTGAATGATTCGATTAATCAAACATTTTCGAGATTTCCACTTTTAGATGGGGAAATGAAGTAAGTGAAGTTTTTTTTTTATTATTCTATTAAAATCATTATTTTACTTAACATTATTTTTGTTTTAGGATTCGGGCAAACAAATGTCTAGATGATTGTAAAGAAACCACACTAAAATACATTAATTTCATATCTGAAATGGAAATTAATCAACCGTTCACGATAGATGAAACATCAATTACTATTTTGAAATCATCTTTTCTCAAAAAACTTTATGCAACAGATGAACGTAGCGAACCAACTGATGCTTTAGATATTATTGCATCCCTTCTGGCATACTTCAGGATAGTATTCAAAAGGCATGCTGACACAATTTCTATGACAATCGTCCATGCATTTATTGATGAATTTACAAAGAGAATTGAAGAAAAGTTAATGGAAATCTGTGTCAATAATGAAGAACAATTTGATATCGGAGAGTTGATCCAGGAGGATCATACTGTTAGTTTCTATAGAGAGGATTTACGTACAAGGGAAAAACATCTGAAAAATGTTTTGGATAGTCTCAGGAAATTTGGAATAAAATGAAATTATTAGAAAAGTAATATTTTGTATTCCTTGTTCAATTATATATTAATAAATATTAAAAATTGAATATCAAGTAGACAATGAGACCTATAAAAATTTCATGTGTTATCTATGTAACAAATAAAGAAAATAGGAAACACGTCTGGTAACTGTGAAATATAAGATATTTGAGATCAATCAGTCAACAACCTTGTTGATTCATACAACTCCTTGAATTATGATAGTGCTCAGATCTTAACAAAAGAAGCTGCAGACCAATTTACATCGACCTTTTTTCTGAACCAATCTAATACTTTAAAGTTTCACTGGTCAAATCGAAATGATATGAAATATGATTCACATCTTGTTCATTGGGATAATATATATTGATATGTGCAACCTAATTATACATGTTGTCCAAATTATTTTTCAAAATTCCAAATTCCAAGCAATTTGGGCAACATGTATGAACCTAGCACATATATCAGAAATTATCAAGAGTATTTCAACAAGTCAAGTGTCTAATCAAAAAAAAAAAAAACTGTATATTGATATTCACAATGAAAATTTTAATAAAACAAGTACCAGCATAGCCGAGATGCATTAAAAATTTTACATCATTTCCCTCATGTTTTTTTTTCATTAATCTCTTGTTAAATCGTTTGATGATAAATATAATCCCGTACAAAATATATACACTTTATTATAAAATTTTGTTTAATACCAGTGTTAGAAGTCTTTTTTTGCAATAATATTTAATTACATTATTTTTTTAACTGAAATTTCTCGCGATAATATGTATTGTGAGCCAATAATATTTAAGATTTGAACCCTAGGAGTCTATGATAATATTCTGAACTGGGGATCATGATAATATCCTAAACTGGAGGTCCAAGATAAGGACGCTCTATATAAATAAACTGGTCTTCTTATTGGCTTTAAATCATGTGATTTGACACTGCTTTACAGCTACCCCAGTATCACCAGAAATTTTTTCACGAATTAAATTTTGATTGGACCATANAAAAAAAAAAAAAACTGTATATTGATATTCACAATGAAAATTTTAATAAAACAAGTACCAGCATAGCCGAGATGCATTAAAAATTTTACATCATTTCCCTCATGTTTTTTTTTCATTAATCTCTTGTTAAATCGTTTGATGATAAATATAATCCCGTACAAAATATATACACTTTATTATAAAATTTTGTTTAATACCAGTGTTAGAAGTCTTTTTTTGCAATAATATTTAATTACATTATTTTTTTAACTGAAATTTCTCGCGATAATATGTATTGTGAGCCAATAATATTTAAGATTTGAACCCTAGGAGTCTATGATAATATTCTGAACTGGGGATCATGATAATATCCTAAACTGGAGGTCCAAGATAAGGACGCTCTATATAAATAAACTGGTCTTCTTATTGGCTTTAAATCATGTGATTTGACACTGCTTTACAGCTACCCCAGTATCACCAGAAATTTTTTCACGAATTAAATTTTGATTGGACCATAATTTGGTGTGTAATCAGAAATATTTCACGTGTTGTTTTTTCGGGTGATGAATATTGGGTGACAAATATGATTTCTGTAAGTAAAAAAATTCTCTGTCCCCAGAATATTTAATAAAAATCGATATTCGAAGGGTGTGATGCGTTGTGATAAATATAATACCCTGAAAAACCCTAATCCTAACCCCGCGGAATATCACGTTTTTGCGAAAAAATTTCTGGTGATACTGGAGAAGCTCTGCTTTACATAATGATCGCTGATTTCCCTATAAATGTAAAAATTTCATTTTTGATTATTTTTTTGATATAAATTATATCAAAAAATATCAAAAATGAAACTTTCATTACAAATTTTGAATGTCCGTGCATCCCCACGATTAATCCTTTTTTGGTCTTTGTAACAGTGATAGCAAGATGCCACATTTATTGTGACAGTATAATAAAATGTTGATTGGATTGAAAATATAGTAATATACAGAATTTAGGATAAAAATCTAGAAATGGGGTCTATGGCGATGATTGGAACTGAATTAGCCTATATGATACTGTCATTATTGATATGCTAATGAAAGAAAACGAATTTAAATGAAAGAAAGGAGGTAGAAACTATAATTATTAAATTTTATTTATGCTATTTTATTCACGTATACTTAATTAAATGTAGCTCCATTATATTAATGAAATTGAAGAGACTGCCTGTCAAGATTTTATTGATAATGTCCTTACTGAACCAAAACTTGGTGATTATTTCTTTAAGACGGAAGAGGAAAGAATATACGGTTTATGTGAAGAGTGTAATGAATTAAATACATACCACAATTGGTATAAATCATGTAATGCCACTCGTTTCCACCAAGCCTTTCTCACATGGACGTCGGGTAATGGAGAGATTGATTGCTTCATTCAAAATACTCAAATTCATGCATGAAAGGGTGAATTGTTATTGGAATGGTATCAATGGGGAACTTTTTCGGATGTTGAAAAAATAGGACAAGGCAGTTATGGATCTGTTTTCCATGCTAAAAGAAAAGTACAAAGAATTCATGAATGGGATCAGAAAAACAATGAGTGGTATCGTCATAAACAAGGCAGTTTTTTTCACGAAGAATATGTCGCATTGAAAACAATCGAATCACTGTCAAAGGGTTTTCTGGATAAGGTAAATTTACATTTATTACGCGTAAACATATTAGGTATGTAAATAATTGATTTGTATGTTTTAGGCAAAGAGGCTATAACGATAGGCTTATCAGACAGATGGCACTTATACTACACTTTTGAATTCACCAAAAATGAAACCACTGGCCAATATCTTCTCATTCAGATATATTTTGAAAATGGAGATATATACAAGGAACTATACATGTCGTCAAAACTATTGAATTGAGTCAGACGCAATTAAAATTGAGAAAAATTGGAGTTGAGTCAAAGCAAATTTTGATTTTTACTAGTAATTGACGCAATTAGTTGAGTCAGATGCAATTAAAAATTGAAATTTTAAGAGTTGAGTCAAGGCTAAATTAGTTTTGACGACATGTATACAAGGAACTACAACTTAAAGCACCTAACTGGGAAAGAAAGATGGATATAGCCGGGTGTATTTCTGGAGATATGATGTTTTTCCATGAAGCAGGACTGATTCATAGGTAAAGAATGCTATGATATCCTATTTCATGTACCTTTATCAAATTAACTTAATCATTTGAAAAAAAAGGATCTTTACTCGGGTAACGTGTTATCAAATTCTGAATAGGTTTATGTTAGCAATTTAGGAATTTCTATTTTGGAAAAAGAAGTAAGTCATATTAAGGATATTAAGGGAGTGATGCCTTATATGGCACCAGAGTTATTGGATGGTCGTAGTTCATACTTCCAGGCAACGGACATTTATACGTTTGACATTATTATGTGGGAAATAAGTTCGGAAGAGAAACCTTTTCACGAATTTAGACATGACATTCATCTGGCCCTACGAATCTGCAGAAGCTATCATCCAGAAATTACCAAAGAAATGTCACTGTTTTACCGAGATCTGATGAAACAATGTTGGCACTCCGATCCTACAAAAAGACCAACTGCTAAAGAAATATACGATCAGATACTCATGTGGCTTAACAATCCCACACAAGAGATTCAAGATATGATCCACGAAGCGGAAAAGATTCGTCAACAAAATATAGGAATCAAAAAAGAAATGCCAATTCCATATTCCGAGGCTATTTATACAAGTCGAATATTGACGAATATAATAAAATGTAAAAATCTTTAATTGCCTTTATATGCAGGTACAATATCACAGTTTTAAATTTTTTTTATTTTATTTCTTTTTAGCACTTGCTACCATGAACTTTGATGACTTCAAACTTCCCGATGATATTACACTTGAATTTCAATAACATATATATTATCGTATATTAATAATAAGATAAGCTATTTTCAAATTCTGAAATAGCTAAGATATATTGATCAATCTGTGAGTGATAATTCCTCTAAATATGTTTCAGATAAATAGCACTTAATAGGTATGGTTCATTTAATTCTTCAGGTTTTTTCAAAATTGTTATTTTTGAATTTCTTTCTTTTTAAGGATAAAGTTTACTTTTTATAACTATTGCATCTTATACATATTTTAGACCGTAAATGCCAAGAATAATTATTGATCACTAGTGAGCGTAACCTGTTGGGTATCTAGTAAATTTATTTTTATATATGGGACCACCCACAGCAAAAACGGGTTCTCGGCCAACTCTATGAAATTTGAGATTTTGTTATGATTATATGTGTAACAACTTAACCTATTGGAAAATATATTTTTTCGTTCATGTATATTAGTAAAAATGGCCAAAATTTAAATTTTTTTGAACACCTTTTTTTAAAAAAATCGTTGCGATCTTTTTCAATATCAATATTAATAAATTTTTTGTGGCGATAAATTTATATATTCAATAAATATAGATAAATTAAATTATTTAAAAAACATTGTATTAATCGAAATTAATTATATGCAAAATTTTATCTTTTGTTATTTAGAAGGAAATCGAGGATTTTAAATTTATTTCTTTAAAAACGCGAATTTTAGTTGCGTAACTTTAAATCGATTTTTCTCGAAATCGGAAAATTGGCCGAGAACCGGTTTTTGCTGTGGGCGGTCCCANGTATCTAGTAAATTTATTTTTATATATGGGACCACCCACAGCAAAAACGGGTTCTCGGCCAACTCTATGAAATTTGAGATTTTGTTATGATTATATGTGTAACAACTTAACCTATTGGAAAATATATTTTTTCGTTCATGTATATTAGTAAAAATGGCCAAAATTTAAATTTTTTTGAACACCTTTTTTTAAAAAAATCGTTGCGATCTTTTTCAATATCAATATTAATAAATTTTTTGTGGCGATAAATTTATATATTCAATAAATATAGATAAATTAAATTGTTTAAAAAACATTGTATTAATCGAAATTAATTATATGCAAAATTTTATCTTTTGTTATTTAGAAGGAAATCGAGGATTTTAAATTTATTTCTTTAAAAACGCGAATTTTAGTTGTGTAACTTTAAATCAATTTTTCTCAAAATCAGAAAATTGGCCGAGAACCGGTTTTTGCTGTGGGCGGTCCCAGTATTGTCATAGGACATCTTGGGACATTTTGGAACAAAAATAATTTTTTAAATTATAAAAAATTCCATTATAAAACTTAGTTTAAGTCATTAATTAAAGTTATTTAGAATTAATTTTTACATATATTTATAAAGTTTTAATATATCTTTATATGCCTAATAAGGGTAGGGATATACGTGTTGCCCAAATCCCAAATAATTTGGGATTTGGGACGCCAAAATGCACAAATTACTAGTATTTGGGATTTGGGATTTGGGATTTCGGCAAAAAATACTAATTATAATTTGGGATTTGGGATTTGGGATTTCGGCATTTGGGATTTTGGCATTTGGATTTTGAATTTGGGTGGCAGGTATAGGTAGGGACATTGGGACATGGGACATTGGGACAGTAAAAAAATCTAGGGACATACAAAATGTACAATACTGGACGGTCCCATATATTATATTAATTATTAATTATTAATTACATATTATCTAAAAAAATCTAATAAAATAATACAAAATATATATTTGACTAAAAATATATTTGATTAATGCAAATTATATTTAAAAATTTCATAATATAAAATGTTTCTTGTTTGATGGTCTGATGTATCAGTGATAAATCACACTTAGAAATTATCACAGATAGGTAATTATATTGTGTTACCTGTGTTACAGATAATAAGATTTATCACCTGCCTGGTAATAAAGTTTATTAGATTATTTTGTCAAAACTCAATTTTTAAAAAATAATTAATTTTATTAGGTGCGCATATATTCCATCTCTTCAGAGGAGAAGGATAAGAGACAAAACACTAGCAAGTTTTATATAATTTATTATTTATGTTTATTTTTTATATAATCCATTTATTTGTCTATTTATTTATTTAATATAAAAGATAAATCTTTATTCACACGAAATTCTCCTTCCACTTTTTCATTTATTATTCATTATAATTCATTTATTCACTTATACGGTTAAAGCTCCTCATGAATCGAGCCGAGCCGAGCCTCATAAAGCTCGAGCCGAGCCTAAATTTATAAGTTAGGCTTGAGCCGAGCCAAGCCTATATAAGTAAGGCTTGAGCCGAGCCAAGCCTATATAAGTAAGGCTTGGCTTGGCTCACAGGCTCGCGAGCCTTATATTATTCTATCCGTTGCGCAACGGATAGAATTTTTTTTATTATTCTATCCGTTGCGCAACGGATAGAATTTTTT
>PQFF01000144.1:105421-124019 GCA_003547095.1 Diversispora epigaea
AAAAAAATCAATAAAATAAATATAAACGAATTAAACGAAAAAAAAAGATCGGGTGAATAAAATTCGTGATAATTAATAAAAAAAATCAATAAATATAAACGAGTAATAAAATTCGTGATCAGATTCGTGATCAGATCGTGATCAGATTGATTAGTAATTAAATATAAACGAATTAAAAGAAAATAAAAAAATCAATAAACGAAAAAAATAGAACAAAATAAATAAATTATTATACTTGCCGGTCGAAATAGACGATGACATATTTTGATTCACCAAGCTTACTTGTGCCTGAAATTCGGTAATATCTTTATTAATATATTCATTATTTTCGCCATTTAAGTCACATACTGAATCCATATTTGCAATCTGCTCAGAAGCTTGACCAATTGCATGTGATAAATCAATATCATTATCGTCATCACCATCATCAGCATCGATATTTGATAAAAACGAAACTTCAGGTTCAGTAGTTGTTTCTTCTATAAGAACTATTGGTTGTAAATTTTCTATTGGTAAACTATCAGGCATTAACATACCCAAATATTCGGCCAATTCACAAGCAAGTTGGCGAGATTGTCTGAAAATTCGAATAATTTCCGTATCACTGGGCCATCTTGTTAAGTTTGATAATATATCTTTAGTAAGATTTCCTTTATTATAGTCACAAATATATCCTGTTAAATAAAATAAATAAATATTTATTTATAAAAACATTAAATAAACTAAATACTTAATTAAAATTTATACCTTCGCGTACAGATTTTTCTTTTTCAAACGAAAGATTATTATTTAAAGATTTCATGTATTGTGAAATTTTGGGAACCATTTGTAGTATTTCTGCAAAATCAAAATCTGCACGTATTTGTCGTGCTATCCCAAATACATGTTCACATGCTTCAGATCCATGCATCCACGATATTAATGGAAATTCAGTGTAATATTCCCGATGTGATTTAACAAGAAGAACCATAGATTCAGCCAATGAATTAAAAATTGAAAAATTTTGCATAGCCATAAAATTCTCTTGAATAGACATAAAGTGTGGATATTTTCGTGCCATAGTTTCAATGTGATATCTCCAAAGTCTTATAAAAAAATATGTCATCATACACATTCTTACACGTTCAATTGGACATATTTCTCTATTTAAGTAACTATCTACAAGTTCACCTAAAAATTATATAAAATAATAAATATTCTTTTTTAATAAAAAAAAATTATTACTTACCTAAAACAAACAAATAAACAAAAAAACCTTCATATCCTTCCTTTATCTTATTTCTATTTAAACATTGTGCTAAATTATAATAACAAAAAGACCGATATGCTGCCCCATCATCTTGTCTATCTAGTTTTATTACATCATTTTTATATAATACTGAAGTTGGTGAATTAACCAATTTAAGGAAATGTTCAAAATTTGCTATATATTTTCCAAATGCCAAAACTCTTGCACCAGACATTACTACATTACGTGCAGTTTTTTTTGCATGTTTTGGATCTTGAATTCGAATTACTGGACCAACATTAGAAAAAACTGGACAACTGAAATTGATATTCAATAATCCATCAATTATTCTTATCTTATTATCTGTTTGCATATTCATAATAATTGATTGTGCGCGAAACTCTGATGCTGCACCATCTGAACCAATTGAAAGTATAGAAATATTTAATTGTGGTGCAATTTCTAAAATTAATTTTTTATGCAGATTTGCAATCGTTTCTGCAGAATCTTTTCCATTATTTGGTATTAAAGCAATTATAACAGGTGGAAATTTTTGTAATGGCACCTAATAATAATTTTTTTAAGTTAATTTTTATATTAAAATAAATAAAATTATGAATATTATTAATATTACCTGTAAAATGTAAGCCCGAACATAATTAGCAATCGCTTTTTTATCTTTTATCAATTGAATAATTTTTGGAATATCATTATATACATTTATTTTTGTTTCTTCATATGATAAAACAGAACCAATAATACATNCTCTTAAATCGTGCAACATTTTCAAAACAAAGTTCTGGATTTATAAGCATATCATTTGAATTTGTACGTAAAAGTCTAAATAAAAAAAACTATAATAAATAAATAATTTATTGGTTTTATATAAATTATAAAATATTTAAAATTACCTTATATTTCGTAAACTACGACCAGCTAAATTTTGTCGAAACAATTCTAATGCTTTTGAACTTATAGTACCAAGTACAGTTAAAAAATTAGTAAATTCATCTGTATATTTAAGATTTTGTATTCCTTTTTCTTTACGTTCAGAAACTTGACACATAATTTTACATAAACCTTGAAAAACATCTGATTTGTTGAATGCACCTTGAAGACCTTTACTTGCAAGTGTAATCCAAAGATTAGAATTTGTTGAATCTTTTTTAATAATATTCCAAATAGTTGATAAATCACCATTTTTTAAATATTTTTTTAACTTATCATTTTCAAAATAAAAGGTTGGTGTAAATTTCAAATTTTTTTCATCAGGTTTTTTAACACTTACACGATTAACTAATTTTGGATTTGTTTTTAACTGTTTGCATTCTATACAGAGATTATTATCTGTATATTCACCATTACAATTTTTCGCACGAACACAATTTCCTATAAATAATAAATATTATTAATATTATTAATATTAATAAAATAAATATTTTATTTTATAAAAATTTTACCTTCTCTATCAATTCTCCATTCAGCTTCTATATAAATCTGTCTATTTAATTTTCTCTTTTGCGAAACATTTAATTTTTTTCTTGAAAATTTATCTGAAAATAAAGATGGAAATAATTCCTTTCCAATTATTTCAATACGTCGTGTACCANCAACTTGTGCAGGTGTCCGTTCAATATAATATCTAATTTTTTGTGAGCGTAACCCAGGACAACGAATTCTTTTTTTCAATTTTTTATTATTATTTGATTGGTCTTCATCTTCACTTGATAAAATATCATCAAAATTATTATCATTATCATTTGAATCAACTGTAATTATATCATCACTATCCATATTTTCACAAATATCACTATCATACTCTTCTTCAGAACTGATACTTTCATTTTCAATAGAATTAAAAAAACAATAAATTGATTTTTGTCCTGTTTTTCGTTTACATCCATTACCATTAACATGTCTATTTAAATAATCTTCATCCCATTTTCGATTTAACTTAATAGTTTTTCNTAGACTCTTCTCATATAATAGAATCGATTTATGGAATAAAAAAAAATTCTCAATTTTCCTGGTTAGTAAAAATCACGTGTTTTATATATAAACCAATTAAAAAATAGATTTAGCAATAATCAAAATGATCGAAATAGTGATCTAATATTTATTTATTTAATAATAACTGATTCAAGTTCATTGTAAATGTTATCAGGAACTCTTCTATGAGATTTATACTTTTTTGCTGCAAATTCTGCCATTTTACCAGTAATTCCCTTCCTATATATATCCATATAACGCCAAGATTTTTGTGCAAAACGACGAATTGTAATTAAAGGAACTGAATCCAAAGCCTCAGGAACAATTCTTTGCAATCCTACCCAAGTATAATTACAATGTTCTCTAGTGTAATGTTTTGCTGCACCCCAATACATTTCTATAAAATTCAGTTCACAGTGGAATTTAGGATAAAAAATACATTTATGACCTCTTTTTTCTATTTCAATTTGTAATCTAGATTTTTGAGAAATAAAATCTGGTTGTAATGATAAAATTCGACGCATGCAACAATCAATTCTTTGAGAATCTATTTTTTTTTCTTTTCCCTTACATAATTTACATTCACCTTTTAATCCTTCTTTCCATAATCCTCTTTCTATTAGAATTTGTCGCATACCTTTAGCTTTATTTGGATATTGTGGATGATCTGATGGAAAAACCATTGATTGTGATATATTGTCTGTTCCAAAAAATGTTGAATGCATTCGTGGCTGTTTTCCTGCAGGATTAACATTCATTTTTGTAGCATTTAAACCATCTTCTGGCATTGCACCATGATTGGTACTATTATCAAATGCCATTACAGCAATTGCATTTGGATAAATAGTTTCAAAAATAGGAATTGCATAATTGATAACTTGATCAATCAAATGTTCTGCTGTCCACCAACCTTCTTCATTTTTTCCAGGTTTTAAAAATTTACGTGCTTCAACTGGTATATTTGGATTTAATAAGGATTGCTCAGGAGTTAATTTTAATCTGCCAATTGTTTCAAGTAAAAAATCACTAACCATAATTGATTTGCCATGACCTTTTTTTCTTAATGGAGGTTCTCCAATTGGTGCCCATACTATCGGACGATCATCATTTGCATAAAATAAACATTCATCATGTGTGATAAATATATGTAATTTTTGATTTGAAGGAATTTCTGGATTAAGTTGTGTCATTTCATTTCCAATAAATGTTGGCATAAATTGTTCCAATTCTTTCATTTCTTTTAAAAATTTTTCACGATATTTCAATACATCATCTCTTTCATGACCGTCAAAATAAATACCCTTTTTTTTAGATTGTGGAACTAATCCAAGTTTTTTAAGCCAAATACGAGCTGTTTTTAATGTAATTGATTTTTTCCCCTCTATTTTTGAAAGAAATTTTAAATTAATAAATTGTTGAAAATTTTTTGGTGTTATTTTTCCACTGTTTTGTCGAATAAAAGTAAGACTGTCATTAATAATATCTTCATCATCAATGAATGATTTTGTTTTTTGATGGCAACCTTGTATTGATATTGGTATTGTTTTATTTTCAAGCCAGTATTTAGTCCATTTTTTGATTGTTCTTGCGCAATATACCCCTTTATCAAAAACTTTTTGTGCAGCATTAAATGCAGCATCATCACGAGACATATATTTTTTTTTCCAATTAATTA
The DNA here is from genome assembly GCA_003547095.1 of Diversispora epigaea. Taxonomy (NCBI): domain Eukaryota; kingdom Fungi; phylum Glomeromycota; class Glomeromycetes; order Diversisporales; family Diversisporaceae; genus Diversispora; species Diversispora epigaea. The sequence continues at coordinate 110,314 of PQFF01000144.1, forward strand.
AAAATTCATAAATTGAACGATACTTTAAATATTCATATACAGTAAACTTGTTTTTATCTTGAAGAATTAATTCTAAATCTTTTATTTTTTGTGAAAAAATATTTTCAATATCATTATCATTAATATCTGTTTCTTCTTCTTGTGAACTTTCAGAATCTTCTAATTGTAAAATATCTTCAGTATCAATATCCATTATTCCTTCTTGCAAACTTTCAGAATTTTCCACTTGCAATATATCATTTGTTGATTCTGTATTAGTTTCTATTTCATCAATTGAAACTTCTTGTGAATTATTGGTAATATTTGCTGTAAAATATTGGTTAATTGATAATGAACCTTTAGCTGCTTTTGTAAATGTACCAGATGGTCCATATTTTCGATAATACGTTGCAGTAGAATTTCCAACATATGGTGCTTTCTTTTTTTCATCAATCTCTGTTAAATTAAAAACTATATCCCCAAGTTTTAATATTCTTTGGGCATAATAACTTTCATATGAACTATCTGTTGAATAACCATCACTTGATAATGTATATTCATCATCACTTGTTGAATATTGCTCTATAAATTGACCTGTATTTACATTGCGAATTTGATTTTTTGCTCTCTTTTTTGCAGCTAATTTTTTGCGCGAAGACATAATGCAACTCAAAATTTTTATAATAATCTATACATGCATTTCTAAGCTAAAATGATTGGGCAACATAAACACTACAAAATGGTAATATTTTTAGAAAGTCACACAAAATTTATTATTTGCAATTTTTATTTTTTATAGTAAAACGTGTAAATTTCAAATCTATGTAACACCGGCAAATCTTAAAATTTTTTGATCAAAACCGATAATTTCTGTAGCTTTTGATATGATTTATCGAAATTAACGGTTAAAATTTTTATTTACTTCTTTTGGCAGGTGTAACATACATTTAAAAATAGCAAAATTTTTGACCGGTTATAGAGGTTCCGCACTGTATAAAATATAATAACAAGTAATACAAAATTTTTATAATATATCCCCCTAAAAATTGATATTCACTAAGCATTTCAATTGTGTTACCTAACTTAAAATAACATTTATTACGCATTCTAAAATGTAACCTTTTATAAAAATTATGAAATTTAAGCAAATAAATATTATGACTTTTAAGATTTTTTTATATGATAAATAAGCAAACTCTATTTATGACCTATATATATATTATCCGGGGTCCTATTCTATCCGTTGCGCAACGGATAGAATTTTTTTATTATTCTATCCGTTGTGCAACGGATAAAATTTTTAAGGCTCGCGAGCCGGCTCGAGCCTTATGAATCAAGCCTTAGTTGAGCTTGGCTCGTGAGCCTATGAGCCTATAATATCAGGCTTGGCTTGGCTTGGCTCTGCTCGGCTCGCTAGGCTCGCGAGCCTTAAGGCTTTTGAGGAGCTTTATATACGGTACAGGAAATACAATTAAAAATTAAACTTATACTTATATATTTATATTATATCAATTATGGTATTTTGGAAGAATAATAAAAGTTAAACAAGAAATTACAGAAACTATTATGGAATTTAATCAAGGGTAAATTAAATCAAAGATCAAGATAATCATAAAGGTATAAACTTTCAAATAGGAAAATAATATAGAACAAAATTTTTAATAATCTATTTACAGGTAATTATTTAAGACAAGATGGTTTCGTGAGTTCATTATGCAAATCGGGATTAGCATAATACGGAAACAAATTTATTAATAATTTTTATTAAAGAACTTTAAATAGAGTAATTATTTTACTATAAAAATAGTAAGGTAGGCATGTAATACTTTTATTTTTATTCAATATCAAAAAAATTGTAAAAGATCCTTTATTTATTTAATTAATCATGAACTTTTTAAATAATATAAAACAAGATTGTTTCACAAGTTCAGTTACGCAAATTGAGATTGGTGTAACATGAAAATATATTAATAGAAATTAGGTTACCAAAAATAGTGATACTATGCGTAACTTTAATTAATATTTAAATAGCAAACTCTCTACTTTTAGGAAATTTAATCAGTATGACATGAAACTAACGATTTTTAGACAAAATGCATTTATATAAACAAGACCTTTTGAATGTTGAAGGAAATGTACTTATCTAACAAATAGACCTATACAGATTTACTGACCTTTGGGAACAGTCTATCGATACAGTATTTTAATTGTTGAAACAAGAAATTATCCATCGTAATAGAATCAAGATATTAATATATACTTATTATTTAGAAAAGTTATTAAGTTTCAGAACTTTACCGCGAATGTCATAGTTAGAATATGTACAACAAAATGATATTTTTGATGAATATCATTATTATTTGAGAGTAATGAGAACTTATAAAATATTTCAAGATGATAAAGAACAAATTTATAGAACAAATCACTTATCGTTATATGTTATGGCTCGAATGAGTAAAAACAACTTTGACAATAATTTCATGTCTTTTATATAGGCTATTAGAGATATCTCAATTAATATAAGGTCATAAAGGGACTTATGAATTAATTGAGAGGGTAACTGTTACCAGAGTGATTGTTAGGATATATTTTAATTATTATTATCTATTATTAACTTATATTATTTATTATTTTGTTATTATATTTATATTTAGTTAGTATTTACTTATTTATTTATTTATTATTTATATTATATTCTTATCTGTAATACGAAAGACAAATTGATTTACAAATATGTAATTGTGTAATGTAACTGTATCCTGTAATAGATTTATCATAGATAGTAGTAAATTAATATATAGATCATGTATTACGAAGACCCAAAGGACCCAAAGGACTTAAAGGACCTAAAGAACCTAAAGGACCCAAAGAACTTAAAGGACCTAAAGGACCTAAAGAACCTAAAGGACTCAAAAATTAGTTATATAAAGGATGGATTTTGACTTGAGTCAAAGTCAATTTTGTTTTAGTTTTAAGTCAGTTTTAGAATTAGGATTCTATTTTTTAGTTAGAAAACTTTTTGTAATTAACTAATTTATTTGTAAATTAGTTTCTTTTGTATTTGCAATTACCATTAATAAAAGTTATTATTACTTTGAAATTATCAGTATTATTATGTTATTAATAATAACCAAACCCTTTGTATTGAATCGTCTACTTTATCATTTGGAGCGTTGTCGCAGGTGTACTTTCATACTTCCCACTTACGGTTCTTTTAAGGAGTTTATAGTCCTTCCCGTTAGATACAAGACTTTCAGTTTGGTTAATACTTTATTTTTAGAAGGCACCAGTTAGTTTTTAGTTAGAACTAACAAATTAATTATTCTTCCAAATCATTATAACTTCGCTACTTCCATTAATAACTTCATTATTAATAATTACTTTTATTAATAACTTTATTTAGTAATAACTTCCTTTAATAATAAATTTTTTTATTATTAATCTTAGAACTTCCTTTATTATGGACTTCCTTTATAGATAGCTTCCTTATAATTCATTTTTCAGATACTTCCATCCTTTATTAAAGATATCATATTTAATTCATTAGTACTTCCTTTATTAAATAACTTTAATAAACATTATATCAAATAAATACGATAATAAATCTCTTCAATTATTTTTATTTAATATTTATTAATATTTTATTTAATGGTCACTTCCTAATAATACAATTATATTTTTATAATTATAATATTAACTTCCTTTGAACTTAAAGTTAAACAATTAAAAGTTGAAATTAAAAGCTGAGCAACTAAAAGCTAAGGAAACTAAGTCGAACAATTATCCTTTTTATAACTTTTTGGACTACTGTGCCACTACTGTGCATTAATACTATTGGTTAATATATTTACCATATAATTTACTAAATATAGGATATACGTTATACTAATAATTAATATTAATTAATACTATGTACTAATAATTGATACTAAGTAATACTAATTAATGATAATTAATAATAATTATACAATATTTGTGTAACTATATCACGTGAACATGTGACCTGTGTTACTTACATTTTGTGTAACTAGACTATTTGATTTTCTATTTACATGTTAATAAATGTTATTAATTATTACTAATCGTTATTAATAAAATTACTATCTTGATATTTATGTTTCCATTTGTTAAATAATTATTTCTAATAAAATACAGGGTTAAATAATATAATGGCTATATGTTTTAATATATTTCTGTTATGGTAATTCTATCCGGTAACAGCGTTGTCTCGTGATATTAGTAATTAACACTAATTAATACACTTATTAACAGTAGTTTATTTAACTTCTAGAACCTACTTATTAGTAGTAGTTATATCTATTTTGACTAATAGTTTTCTTGAATAATAACTTAATATTATTTCAAGAGTTCTTGTTTATCCCACGTGTTTATTAAGAAGGATAAATCTCTGTCGGTAACACTGGAAATTTTCGCACGATTTTTTCACAGATGCTCTTTCTTTAAATTGGAATAACTTTGCGAATATCAATATTACAAGGATAAAATATATATCATTTTGTAGTCAAGAATATACATGTCGTCAAAACTATTGAATTGAGTCAGATGCAATTAAAATTGAGAAAAATTGAAGTTGAGTCAAGGCAAATTTTGATTTTTATTAGTAATAGACGCAATTAGTTGAGTCAGACGCAATTAAAAATTGAAATTTTAAGAGTTGAGTCAAGACCAAATTAGTTTTGACGACATGTATAGTCAAGAACAAGGCCGTTCTATTTATCTTAGAAACATTTTAGTAGAAAATCGCTCTGTGCTTCGAAAATTGTGAGTAAAGTTAAAAAAATGAAAAAAAATACATGAAAATTTGTGAAAATTTTCGACACCTTCAGAAATTTACACAAATTTTTACCTCATAAAATTTCTTGATGTACATCAGGAAATTTTTTATGTCGGGGGTTATTGTAATAATTTCGTTTTCAAAGGTTATTGAAGGTTATCGGACCAATAACCTTCACAAATATTACGTTTATTATGATAAAGTGAAGGTTATTGAAGGTTATCGATATCAATAACCTCTGGAGTATTACGTTTTATTAATAAAAATGAAAGTTTTCGGTACCAATAACCTTCGTAAATATTACATTTATGTTGGAGGTATTCGAAGGTTATCGGAGTAAAGGATTTCGAAGGCTTACGTTTAAAAAAATTTACTGATGACCTATGTATGATTATCTGTATTAATAAAACTATAGATTAATTACAAATAAATCTGTATAACAATCGTATATTTTAAAAAAATTTTTTTTTATTTGTACTACCCTTTCAATACTTTTTTAATTGTAAAAGTTATGTTGTCTGATGTTACAAGTTCCTTAACCGGTGTCATGTCTAATCTTTCAANCGAAAATTGTGAGTAAAGTTAAAAAAATGAAAAAAAATACATGAAAATTTGTGAAAATTTTCGACACCTTCAGAAATTTACACAAATTTTTACCTCATAAAATTTCTTGATGTACATCAGGAAATTTTTTATGTCGGGGGTTATTGTAATAATTTCGTTTTCAAAGGTTATTGAAGGTTATCGGACCAATAACCTTCACAAATATTACGTTTATTATGATAAAGTGAAGGTTATTGAAGGTTATCGATATCAATAACCTCTGGAGTATTACGTTTTATTAATAAAAATGAAAGTTTTCGGTACCAATAACCTTCGTAAATATTACATTTATGTTGGAGGTATTCGAAGGTTATCGGAGTAAAGGATTTCGAAGGCTTACGTTTAAAAAAATTTACTGATGACCTATGTATGATTATCTGTATTAATAAAACTATAGATTAATTACAAATAAATCTGTATAACAATCGTATATTTTAAAAAAATTTTTTTTTATTTGTACTACCCTTTCAATACTTTTTTAATTGTAAAAGTTATGTTGTCTGATGTTACAAGTTCCTTAACCGGTGTCATGTCTAATCTTTCAACAGTTAAACATATGAAAACATGGAGTCGAGATGAAGTTAAAACATTTTTGCAAAGGAACAAAATTGAATTAAACCTTGAAGACAAAGATATCAAAATATTATATAATCAGAGGGTTAGGGGTAGTAACTTTTTTGAACAGATTTTAAGAGATGGGGAATACCAAGTAAACCAGCTAAAGAAATTGATAAATTGATCAAAGAAATTAAAGGAGGTAAGCAAATTTCATTCTTGTTTACACTGTGTCGTATTTGTCAATAATACTGAATACTTACATAATCTTGTGTTTTTCTTTTTTACTTCTTATCATCAAACCTGCCCAAAAAATATATTTACATTATCGTAGAGCTACTTGTTGCAACCGGTGAGTTATAATAAATTCTGTCAACACTTTTTAATAATATTTTTATTATCTGACATTTTAGTTTTCAGCTTCTCATCAACCTGCTTTCATGAGAACTTTCACAAATTTCTTTGGACAAATGGTATGTTTATTAATATAAAATATTGTAATTTCGATTTTGATATGCTACATTCACAAAAGTTGCCTTAGAATGTGTCAGATAACCTTGATAATATGGGTACATCAGCTTCTTTACCAGATTTTTTGAAAGTCATAAAAGACAGCTCGAAAATTACAAAGGACAACTTGAAAATTATGAAGGACAACTTGAAAATTATAAAAAAAAGTTTAGAAACACTAATTGACAACTCAGAAATTATGAAAAAAAGCTTAGAAACACTAATTCGACTTGAGAAAGATAGGAATAGCAGGTTTATTCCTGGCCAGTATCTACATAAAACAGGTATCAGTTTTTAGATGCAAAACTTTGACACTTCCACTTCTATTAAACACATATTTTCACACTTTATGTTATGTAACATGCGCAAAAGTTTACCAGAGCATTGTGTTTGAAAGAGTTGATCAAGAATACTTTCTCAGTAAGACTGCCTCTTACCTTGGTGAATTTTCTAGAAATGGAATGGTCAATACCTACCTGCGAAATAATCCTACACCAACTACCACAGAGGATGATATTTTAGATTGGTTTATTAATCTGATGAAAAAGCTCCCAAACTGGTCAAAAAACCTCGTTGTAAAGGATACACACACTAATCCATACTTTTGTGGACTTAAGCCAGATCTCAGCATCTTTATTGAAGAGGATGTCATACATGACGTCTATATCCCCATATTTGTACAAACGCTTCTGGAGTTGAAAAAAAGGAAGAGTTTGTCTGGTTTTTCTGATGAAGAAAAGTGCCAACTTGTGAATTATATTCATGTCCTTGTTCAACAACAGCCATTACGTGAACTTTTTGCGATATTTCTTTCAGATGGGTATCAGTTTTATGTAATGGCTTTTGATAGGAATTCCAAAAAGTACAAAGAGTTTATAACCAATTTCAAGACTGGTTTGCGCCTTTTCTGGGTGTTGCTCAATGTAAACTCACCTTTTACAATGATGTCTGGACCCAAGAGCATTAGATTCTATACATCGAATACAGAGAGCACAAGAATACATCTAAGGGAGTATTTAGGTATGGGTACAACTTCAACAGTATATAAGGTTGACTGGCAATATAATCCATCTGCTTTAAAGGTTTATAAGGATGGCTATAACCCGTCTAATGAAGCGAGTGCTCTACGATTCTTGAACGGAAAAGTCCAAAACATTCCGAGGTACATTGTGCATGAATGATTATTGACCCAGTTTGTGAACAAATTGGCGATCAATTCCGGTCATTTCATGCTCTACAGCTTCTTCACCTTTTGAAGAATATTCATAGTCTGAATGTTTTCCACCGAGATGTGTGCCCCTCGAACATCTTATTGAATACTAGTAATAATTCACTTGTGCTTGCTGACTGGGGGTCAGCAATCCGTCCTCTTAACAAACTAGAACTGGTGCCTTACGAAGGAACAATCACATTTGCTTCACCAAATATTTTAGATAATAATATGGGGCCTTATCAACCTAAAGCATCTGATGACCTGCATTCCTTCATACGTACAATGTACATCCTGCGTAATCCATCGAATATGCCAACCATTCCTAGTGGAGATCTTGCATCAAAAGCACAGGCCATCAAAGAATACTGGAATGACAGTGTGGATGTTAAACTGGATGGTCTGTTATGGACGGAGATGGTGAACGGAGCGAACAATGAAGATTATCAAATACTGGAAAAATGTTGTTATATTTTTAAATCATAATTAGTTCAGGGCTAGATGTGATGTAGGGGGTTTTTTCTTGATAACTTTGTAGTGTGTCAATAAAAAGACCTTAATCTATGACTGAAAAATTAATAAAGTTTCGCCCAAAATCCGGCTTTGAATTTGGTTAACTATATATGCATATACATGTATGATAAAATATATAAATTATATTAACTGCACGAAAAGGCCTCGCCAGAAACTCAGATAAGAACACCAACCAAACCCCTACCTCGGATTTCTACCTTACCTGAGAATCCCGATGGGAAGTGAGCNTCTTAACAAACTAGAACTGGTGCCTTACGAAGGAACAATCACATTTGCTTCACCAAATATTTTAGATAATAATATGGGGCCTTATCAACCTAAAGCATCTGATGACCTGCATTCCTTCATACGTACAATGTACATCCTGCGTAATCCATCGAATATGCCAACCATTCCTAGTGGAGATCTTGCATCAAAAGCACAGGCCATCAAAGAATACTGGAATGACAGTGTGGATGTTAAACTGGATGGTCTGTTATGGACGGAGATGGTGAACGGAGCGAACAATGAAGATTATCAAATACTGGAAAAATGTTGTTATATTTTTAAATCATAATTAGTTCAGGGCTAGATGTGATGTAGGGGGTTTTTTCTTGATAACTTTGTAGTGTGTCAATAAAAAGACCTTAATCTATGACTGAAAAATTAATAAAGTTTCGCCCAAAATCCGGCTTTGAATTTGGTTAACTATATATGCATATACATGTATGATAAAATATATAAATTATATTAACTGCACGAAAAGGCCTCGCCAGAAACTCAGATAAGAACACCAACCAAACCCCTACCTCGGATTTCTACCTTACCTGAGAATCCCGATGGGAAGTGAGCTCACATTATTGGATCGCTTTTTATCAATCTTTGAGGGATAATGATGTGCTAAGGCTCATGAATGGGTAGCTAATTTCACGAGCATAAAAAATAACAACTCGTAGCACGTACCAAATAAACCGTTCCTAGAGTGACATTTGCCCCTTGAAAATATGTCCGATTAAGATGCACAATAATGTTTACTGCAATTTGATGTTTTTTGATAATATTAGCGTCACTAATAAGAAATATTGAGTTTGAGCGAATTCTTAAATTCAAATTTCCATTATGATCCGAGTCATAGGAACGAAAAGGGGTAACCCCGAGAAATCCTTCAATTTCTGATCCAAAAAAAACAAAAGTTAGAAAACATTTAAAAACATAACATATTAACTATTTCTGAGACATACGATTAGTAATTGTAGCTTTTAAAATTCCTCGTAGTTGTAAATTGTTTTCGTTCCATTCAATAATTAATAATAAAGGATCGAAAAGATCGTCATCTTCATTTTGGATATTGTTTTTTTCACTTTCTTTGGCAGTTCTAAAGATTTTAACGATATTTTTTTGAGTCTCGAAATTAAATTTATTCAAAGACTCGGGTATTTTTTCGCCAAAGATTTTCTCAAAAGACTCGGATATTTTTTCGAAGATTTTCTCAAAAAACATTGGTAAAGCAATTATACCTAAAGTATACGTATTACCCAAATTCCAAATTATTTGGGATTTGGGACACCAAAATGCACAAATTACTAGTATTTGGGATTTGGGATTTGAGATTTCGGCAAAAAATACTAATTATAATTTGGGATTTTGGCATTTGAGATTTCGGCATTTGGATTTTGAATTTGGGCGGCAGGTATAACCTAAAGTATGTAAAGAGACATAAAAGATCAAGTGTTGCTAAAAAGAATCGGTAAAATTATTATGTTATTTAGATTACAATTTACATCAATGAAAAATCAAAGTAAAAAATAGCCACGAAATAAAAGTCTAAAGTATTAACCCGAATACCTTATATAGTTATAGTAAAGTTAATACGTAATTATTATGTTATTTAGATTACAATTTACATCAATGAAAAATCAAAGTAAAAAATAGCTACGAAATAGTAATACAAATGTAATAAGCTTACATAAAATAAATTTATATACATGTTTAGAAAAAAGAAAGGCTAGAGCTTCCTGACCAACTACGACGAGATAACTAATTACCTTGAAGAGGTCTGAAACCCTAATGTCAATATTAAAAATATAAAAAATATAGAAAAATATTTCTCTTCCTTTTTGAAATCTTACCCTATCATGTATAACTGTTAAATAAAGAAATAAAAAACACTTTCTCTTTCGTTACTTTCCAAGCACACCAGCATTTGATATCATGCTTTTAAAGGCATGTTACACAATGGGATTTATATATAAAGCCCAAGATTATTTTTAGCGCATTAATTAATTTTTTGAAAAAAAAAATGCATGATCCAATTTAAAAATTTCAATTATTATAGAAATATTATTATAAAAATTTTTTACCCGGAGTTTTTCTTTTAAAACCAAAAGAATAGTCAAAATTGTAAAAATATGCTTCGAATCTGAAGAAATTCAAAAACTTGTTGGAGTTAAAAAATATGGTCATTTGTTAAAAGTGTTGAATAAATATGGAACGAATTGGACAGGTATATATCAGAATGTATAATTGAATCTAAGAGATCAACTCATGAAGTATATTCAAAATGACGAACGTTATGCCTTAATAAAGAAAATGAAGAATGAAGAAGAAATTAGTGATGACAAGTTTACTACTTGATCTTGCTAATGCTAATAAAATAATCATAATTTAACAATATTGGTCATTTATGTAGATCATTTGAAGATTACAATGATTTATTTACTTTTTGAAATTTATTTTTAAAATAAATTACGATAAATTCTATTTATATATTATATTATTTTATTCTATTCTTGATTTTTTAGATTTTCTAACATCCGAAGTACTTGCATTCTTTTTCTTTTCAATTAATCCCTCCTTTTTAAAATATAACTTTCTTTTCTTCTTTTCATTCTCCAATCGGTTGACTTCTTCTTTGGCAATTTTTTTATCATGTTTAACTTTTCTTTCGGATTGCTTTTCTTTACGTTTTTTATCTTTTTCTTTCTTTAAGGTTTGTATTTGTTGCATGAGAGTATAAATCTTCTTTTCTTGAGGTTCCAAAACAACCGCACGTTTTTGTAGGTAAGTTGGTTTGGTTTGTTTTTTAGGAAGTTTGGGTTTAGATGTAAATGGTAAAGATGATTGGATTGATTTTGGAATATGAAGTGGATTAAAGCGACGAGTTTGACGTTCTATTTTCTAAAAAAAAAATAAAGTAAAAATCAAAATCAAATTAATTAAAATTGAAATTAAAAATAAAGATTATCTGAATGATAACTTGAAGAAGAATATTATAAAACTTACTTTATAACTTGAATCAGGATTATTTGGTACAGATTTTTGTAAATCTTTACGAATTTGTCCAACCAAACGTACACCTTGCCATTCTTTCTTGGATGACAATAATAATGAAGTAACTGGATTATAATATTTTGGAGGTTTAACGGGATACCAAGCTCTCAAAAATATTATATCTAATAAAATAATAAGATATAGATATATTTAGATATTTATAATAATATTTTATTGTTAGTTTTTAATAATTAGATTAACTAGGAAATTTTTTTAAAGCTTACCACTCATCAATACTTTATCTTCAAAAGTTGCACGAAAATGACCTTCCGGTTTCTAATAAATAAGAATATAATAAATAAGAATATAATAAATAAGAATATAATAAATAAGAATATAAAAATAAAAATGTAAATAATAATACAAATAAAAATGTAATTAATATAATAACATAATATAAGAATATGTTACAACAAACTTACTGGTAAATGTTTTTTAACTTGTCCACGAATTCCCGAGACTGTTCTAATAGCCGCCCCTTCAAATTTTGCTACTTCCAATGCAGAAGTAAACATATCTTTTATGAAAGCGGTATTCTTAAATATTTTATATGGTGTACCGGTTAATTTTAATTTTTTAACGATATCAGCGGAATGATTAATGTCAAGAATTATTCCTGTAGCACTTATACGAAAAGCTGACTAATTGTTAATAAGAAATTATAAGAAATTATTATTATTATTATTATTATTATTATTATTATTATTATTATTATTATTATTAGAAATTTAAGATTATTATAATAAAAAAATTACAAAAAAAAAGAGATGTTTTTAATAATAAATTTACCGTATTATTATCCGATATAGATTGTATTGCACAAAATCCGGTGTTTGGAGGATGAATGGGACCATAAATTGTAGCCAAACTGTGCATATGTTCTGGAGTATATTTAAGCATTCGATTATGTGTTCCATCATTTAATGAATAAATTGGTATTGATTGAAATCGTCTCCAACCCAATGAAAATATAAGAGGATCTTTAGTTTTAAGTATTTTTTTGTGCCAACGATGACGTTTTATGCGTAACTATGATTCGTGATATAATTATATTGATATAGAATAAAATGTAAATATAAATATAAATATAAATATAAATTTAGTATATAAAAATATGAATATAATAAATTACCTGAAGAAACCCCAAATTCTCTTCATTAGGTAATAAACCACCAACGATAATAGGATAAATGGGATCAAAATATTTTACAAATTCACAAGGCATTCCATTTAATAAAATTCGAACATAATTTCCAGGTCGAAAACCTTCAACCTTAGATCTGACAAGTGGATCATCATCTTCAAATTCTTCACGATTAAATTGTAATTGTTTATTGATTTCATCTTTCATTTCATCATAAAAATCTATTTTCGGAGTGGAATCTTCCTTTTCATCATCATATTCAGCATCGAATTTTTTTTTCAAGATTTCTTTTTTTTGATCAAGTTGTTCTTGTTCAATTTGATCATGAGATTTTGTCGCGTTGGTTGTTGTTTCATTGGTTGTGGTGGATTTTATTATTTCACCATTTTCAAGATCTTCGAAATCACCATTAATTTCATCGTCTTCATCGTCTTCTCCAGGATTATTATCATCATCATTATCATCATCATCTAAACTTCCTGTAATGAATCTATTTCGAATTGAATCGAGAGCCTATATGAATATATATTATAAGTATTATTACTATAAATATAATAATAAAGAAAATAAGAATACTAACATTTTCATCATCCCATTCATCAAGATCTTTGATATCGAAAATTGTTTTTGAAGAATCTATAATATCTAATTTATCATTATCTTTTTCATCATCATTATTATTAGATTTAATAAGTTTAAAAAATTCATCATCATCATCATTATTATTATTATCATCATTATTATTATTATTATCATCATTATCATCATCATCATTATTGTTATTATTATTCATTTCTTGAGCTACTTTATCTGGATGAGCAAGATCATAACGTGAAATTTCCTCGGGAGTTTTGTTATCATCATAAATTAACTGCATAATATTTACTCGTCGATTAGCAAAAAATATATCTTTTGCTTTAGTAACCAAATCAGACTTCCATCTCAATGCACCATCATTTTCATCTTCAATTTTATCTATTATACCATCGTTATCTTCTATTTTATCTATTATACCATCGTCATCATCATCATCATCATCATCATCATCATCATCATCATCATCATCA
>PQFF01000144.1:124253-134689 GCA_003547095.1 Diversispora epigaea
CATCATCATCATCATCATCATCATCATCATAAGATTTATCGTTAATATCATAACCAGACTTATTCTTAATGTTCTTAATAGATTCATTATTGTCACCACCATCATCACCATCCTCATCCTCATCATAACAATCATAATTATCATTATCATAATCATCATCAATTAGATCATTAATTAAATCACCAATTTCACTGTCACTTTCAGCATAAGCGATCTCTTCATCTCCTTCATTAATTGTATTTTCTGGATTATTGTTAACTGAATATTTATTTAACGCTAACCTTCTATTTGTCATTAATTTTCTATTCCTCACATCATAATCACTATTATTCTCATTCTCATCATCACTATTATCGTTATTATTATCACTTTCATCATCATCATCATCATTATTATCACTTTCATCGTCATCATCATCATTATTATCACTTTCATCGTCATCATCATCATTATTATCGTCACTTTCATCATCATCATCATCTTCTTCTTTATAATAAGAGTTTGTATTATTATTATTATTTAAGTAATCACCATCATCCAAATTTCTACTATGATTTCCATTAATTTGAAATCTTTCAACATCGGCACCTTTGATAGGAGTAGAATTAGCAAATATTGAAAGTGAAGTTTCTTGTAATTTCGTTGCAAGGGTTTCTGATGCATCTTGTAATTCCATCACCATCTTTTCTCCAGGTCCTTGCAATACTTCAACTTCATCTAATAATAACATTTAATAATAATAATATTTAATAATAATAATAATATTTATTATTTAATTATTTTAATATTTATATTTATATTTAATAATAGAAATATTTTGTTTACCATTTTTTTTATCACCATCATCACCATCACCATCACCAATATCATTAGTAGTAGAAGTAGTAGTATTTTTCTTGGTAAAACTTCCCAATACATCAATATAGACAGCATCTTTATCATACATAACTCCACCAACATCAGACATTGGAGCATAAATAAGTTTATGCTTTTCACTTAAACTCCTTCGTATCTTATTATCAGGTAATGGACATGGATCAGGAAGTATTGTTATATCTGATAAATATTGATCGTTGACTCCTGGAATATGAACCTTGATAATTATTAATTTAATCATTAATAATAATGTGATGATATAATAATGTGATGATAATATAAATAATAAAATATGATAATAATATAAAATAATAATAATATGATAATAATTCATATCACATAATTACCTTCATATTAGATTTCATATTAGTTCCACGTAAATAACCATATAAAGTAATGGTTCTATCACAAATAGGATTTTGTCTAACTTCTTCAGGATCAGTTAAATCTTCAATTCGATCAGCGATTAAATAAGGATGAGTATTCCTCCAAATCAATGGTCTAAATTTCATGACTGAAATAAATCTTCCCAAATTATTAATCTCTTGATCCGGGTATCGACCATTAATTACCCCGGATAAATAAAACAATTTTGCTCCTTGATAAATTTCCGTCCAAAATCGTTGTTTCATTTGTTTTTTCACCCTTTTTAAAGTTTTATTATTTTTAAATTTATCTAAATGTGTCAAAATCCCCATCACCTTGGGAAATCCGTGAGCTTGTAAAATATTTAGAAATTCAAAAGTTTCCTGAGGTGAAATAAATGTTAAGTATTATAAATTAAATAAGAAATTAAATAATATCAAATGATAAATTAAATGATCATAATTAAAATTTATTCACCATTTCAAAACCAAAACTTGCATCAATCAATAATAATACTAAATCTGCTACTTTAGCAATATCTATCATACAATTCATATCATTGGCACATTCAATAAATGTTAATCTTCTTTTTTTACCTTTAATAAAATATTAAATTATTAATATTGATATTATTATTTTATTATTATTATTTTATTATTATTATTATTATTATTATTATTATTATTATTATTATTATTATTATTATTATTATTATTATTATTATTATTATTATTATTTTATTATTATTATTTTATTATTATTATTATTTTATTATGATTAATTATTTATTAATTAATATTAATTAATTTATGATTAATTCATTAATTGATATATTTACCACTAACAACAGTAATAGGTCCTTTTATTATTGAAAGATTATGTTTGGCATATTTTTTTACAAGTGATTTAATTAATGTGGTCTTGCCAGTCTATAATAATGATTAATTAAATTTAATAATAATTATAATGATTGATTAAATTAATATAATTATAATTAATAATACCTGAGGTGGACCAACAACTGCAATCACAACTGGAGGTGGTTCTATAGGAGTTCGATCTATTAATGGTACATGAAGTTTTTTTTGAATTATTTCTTGTTTACGTCTAGCAAGTTTATCCGCTTTTCTTCCTGACAATGGTGCAAAGGCCTACAAATAATAATATAAAAAAATTATTATTATTATAACAAATTATTAAAATTTAATAACAAACAATTAAATGACAAATAATAACAATTAATTTACCTTCGGATTTTTTCCAACATTTTTCTTTTGATTCTTTGATTTTTTTTCTTTTTTTGCACCTGATTGACGGGGTCGATGTGATTTATGTTCTTTAGTATCCATTATTTTATTATTATTAAATAAAAAAAAAATATTGAATTTATGAATGGAAATTTTTTTTTTTTTGAAATCTATTTATGGATAATTGTAAATTGATCACCAGATCCTTAAGATCTAGATTTTCCCTTTTTATTAGTTAATATTAAAAAAAAAAAAATATTGAATTTATGAATGGAAATTTTTTTTTTTGAAATCTATTTATGGATAATTGTAAATTGATCACCAGATCCTTATGATCTAGATTTTCCCTTTTTATTAGTTAATATTAAAAAAAAAAAAATATTGAATTTATGAATGGAAATTTTTTTTTTTGAAATCTATTTATGGATAATTGTAAATTGATCACCAGATCCTTATGATCTAGATTTTCCCTTTTTATTAGTTAATATTAAAAAAAAAAAAAAAAAAAAAATACATTATATTATGTTAAAAATTAATTTAATTAAAATCTATAGAATAAAATAATAGAATAAATAAGAATAGAACAAATATATATAAAAAATATATAAAACAAATATAGAATAATTAATTATTATTGAGTATTAACTTTTCCAATAATTGATAATACTCCCATCACAATAATTGTAATTAATGGAGCTACAGCCATATAAGAATAAAATAATAAAGTGGCCATCTCTTCTTCAAATGATTTATTTAAGTAAGCCAAATTTAAACAATTTACGGCGGTTGGACCACTCGCCAACATCATTAAGATAAACCAAAGCATGGGATCCCGAACGAACCAATTTTTGGTTAATAAAACTATAATGATTCCAATTACTGGCATTATTAAAAATCTACAAATTAATATATATCCAATTGATGGAAATATCGATTTTCCCCCTTTGGGTCTGGTTGGTAAATTTGCCAATTGAGCTCCTAATGCCATTAATGTAAGTGGAATCGTTATTGTACCAATGTAATCAATTGCTTGGGTAAATACCGCTAATGGTGCGTCATGACCAAAGAATATTAATTTTAATGGTTTCGTTGTACCAACTATTAATGCTAACAACGCTGCATATAAGGGCGGATTCATGAATTCATTAATTTTTTTAATTGTTTTATTATTTTTAATAATGTTAAGATAATAATAATTATTATTATTATTATGATCATTAATATCATTATTATTATTATGATCATTATTATTATTATTATTATTATTATTATTTAATAATTGAGTTGTTTCAAAATGAATAGGAAGTGGTGAATCTTTTATTGCTGCTGCTGAATATGTTGTTGGTATTATTATTGTTGAATACGTTGTTGAATATGTTATTTGTTGTTGATCATTTTCTTCAATGTTTTCTACTATTGGAGTTTCTTTTTTAAGTAAATATGCACCAAGACTCCATCTATTTAAATTAAATAACAAAATATTTATTTAACGAACCGAATAATGTAAAATTCTGTTAACGTATAAAATTTAAGATTTATTACCGTAAAAGTGTGTTAAAAAGGACAGCCAATAATACATAAGAATTTCCTCGTTTAATTGATGCTTCCGGAGTATCTTCTTTATCTCTAGAGAATAATTCCATTGCACTGGTATTTTCCATACCTCTTAATAATCCCATTAATAAGGATGCCAAATTATTAAACATTATTCCCGTCATAACGAATTTGGTGTCAGCCGTTGATAAACTTAATACCATTTTACCTCCAAATATTCCAAACAGTGCACTAATCATAATAAATATTAAAGTAAATACTGGTAAAGGCCAAAGAGTTATTAATTTGTTGATATCTACGACTGGTCCAATTTCGGAAAATAAAAGACATGGCATGAGAATTTGTATTAATAATTGTGAGAGATTCTAAATAATATTTAATTAATTAATTAATATTTATAATTAATTAATATTTATTATATTTAGTATTAAAAGAGAATATTTTCAATACCTTTTGTGAATTTTCTGTTATTATTCCACATTTTGCAGCCATATATCCAGCTATGCATACAAAAAGCACTTCGCTACTTGACTAATAAGAAATATATATATCAAAAAGTCGGATATTAATATTATATCATTTTATGAACATTCTATATATATTCGATCCTTTTTTATTTTATTTTTAATACCTGAATAGAAGCGAAAAATATTGAAGAATAATTAATTTGAGGTGCGGGATCCATGTTTTTGTTTATTTAACGAGACGAAAATTGAAAAAAAAAAAAAGTGAGTGAAAGAATGGAATAATTGATTGAGTGGATACAAAGAGTGAACATCGGGTGAATATCGATGAACCCATTTTATAAATACAAATATTTAATATCAACAACATTTTCACGCGCAAAAGATTATTTTCCTTCAGTTAAACTTATTTGGTTAGGTTCATTTACATTCTTGAAATAAAAATGATTTAATAGTAAGAAATCTTCCTTTATCAAATAACGCAATCGATAAACGAAAGAGTGATAAGCAAACAGCAACGACAACAAAAAAGTTTATATTAAAATTATATTTTTATTTATTATAAAAAAAATAATATATATATGACATTTGAAGATCAAAATGATCATTAATGTTAACGAATTTTGTATTTTGATGATGTGATGTTATTGTAAAATTATTTATTCCTTAATTAATTAATTATTATTATTATTATTATTATTATTATTATGTCATCCATCATCTATTCAACATTAATACGACGTCCAGTAGATTCTTGGGTGCGTGGGAGCTATTTTATATAGATATAGTGATAATAATTATTAATAAATAATTCATTAAAATATATTAATTTTTATTTATGATGATAAAAAAATTTACTTTAATTTCCAATACACCATCGGAGAACTTGGCACAAGATTTTTCAATGTTAACATTAGCCGGAAGAGGGATACTTCGCTATAAATTCGTAATAGATAAAAAAAAAAAAATTCAGAGAAATTTAAAATAAAGCGTAAAATAAAAATTCATAAAATAAATAATTATAATAATAATTTATATAAAATTACCTGGAAACGGCCAAATCGTCTTTCTCGAACCCATCCTGTAGAAGTATCATAATCATTTTCTTGTTTGTTCTCACCACTGAGAATAAGATTATTATCACGAATATCAACTAAAATAAAATAAAAAAAAATATAAAAAATATATATTTCGATTTCGATTATTATTTTTATTATTATTTTTTTTTTAAAAAAAAAATAAAGAGTGATAATAATAAACCAATAATTTAATTATTTGAAACTTACCGTTTACATTTTCTTTTGGAACGCCAGGTAATTCGGCGTGAACAACAATATTGTTATCAACTTCACGAACTAATAAAAATAAAATAATAATTATATTAAAATTATTCTTTAATGAAAAATGGATTAAAAAAAAAAAGTATATCTCAAAATTGGGCACCAACCATCAACGCGAGGAATATAACCACCAGTACTAGGACCAACATGTCCAACACTCAAAGCTCTTGGGAAATCATTAAAAAAATCGGAAAAGATACGATCACAATCACGACGCACTCTAGAGATCGAATCATCATATAAGGCATCCCCTGTTAGAGCACGAGATCCAAAATTTGAAAGTGCCATGGCTAATAATATTGATACACTAAATGTAAGAGAGAGATAATTAAAAGTGTCTTCGTATTGGGATCCGCAAAAATATTTACTAAAACTTTTTGAAGAAATTGTTTTTTTGTTGTTTTAATTGTTTGGGAGAAAGTTTTTCTTTTTTGATTTTTTTAGAGAGTATTTATAATTTTGAGTGTGAGAGTATTTATAATTACGTGAGAGTATTTATAATTACGTGAGAGTCATGGAAATATTTTCAAGAAAGAACTAGAAATTTATCGGAATTAATTATATTATTTTAAGTAATGACTTCATGATTTTACAAATTATTTGACTCTTGGTCATTATGTCATAATAATAATAAAAAATCATACGAGACCCAAAAAACATTAGGGTCAGGTTAATTTTTATTTTAAAAAATCATACGATACAAAACTGGAGATAATTATCTCTAAATAGGTTAAAAAGGGAATATTTTCGAAAACACAAATCACATGAAATTTACGCAATATTTTTTAAGATTTTTATAGATGATTCTAGAACTTTTTAATTATCATTTTCTTTTTTTTTATTAACCATTTTCAGTTATTAATTAATAATAATGGTTAATATCCAATAATAATTATTCATTAATTATTATTTATTATTTATTATATTATTTTTAAATTTATTGAATTCCCACGCAAAAACCCCGCTCAATAATAATTATAAGAGGGCGTTACCTAGAAGTAGTGCAATACTAGGAACACCCGTGGGAGAAAGTATGGCAAGCCAGTGACTTTCTCCCCAAGTACAAAAATTAGTTTAATATCAAAGTTGTACGTTGTACAACATTTCAGATATTAAGCTGAAAAGAACAGATACTACACTTGATCTTAGCCAAAAGGCTTGAGAGGATAAGGAATCATTAAAAGTTTTTCGATTCGGTTTTATGAGATTTGGATAAATTTATTTAAGTTATGGGATTTTCACGTGGATGACGTGAAAAGAAAATTTGTTCACGTGAATTGTGGATGATGATTATTATTATTTATAAAATAATTATTTATAAAATAATAAATTCTATACATATACAACAATACGAACATATTTTGTGTACTTTGTTACTTTGAGAAATTGAGAAAGAAAATAAATATGTATTAAAAGCAGAAGTTAAAAATATATTAAAATAAGAAATTTCGCCTGTGAAACTGATTTCCTATAAAAATTGCCGCAATTAGTTACATTGAATTGGATTATATATTTGATACATCAAATAACCAAAAAAAATCAATTTTAATAAGATCCAAGTAAGGTTTTAATTTTCGCTGAAAATTATTGAAATTATTAAATACAGGTTACAAGTGAAATTATAGTTATTCTATGCTACAAATTGGTATAAGTAGTTAATATCTATTAGATATTATTATTATTATATCCTTTTTATCATCAGCCGCTAATAATCGATTTTATCAAATTTTACTATAGAAATATTGGATTCATTTTTGTTCTTTTCTTTTTTTCTTTTAATAGATTTTCAACTTGATCTGCTAACTTTAAGGGTTGGTTTTTTTTCTACGTATCACGAATTAATCTATTATATTATATACAAATAAAATAGAATATTACACAAACTTTATTAATAATGCAATTATATAATCTTGATATTTCATATGTATGTGAGGTTGTGATTCCTTATGTAAACCGTGTGAACAAATAATTCTCCAAAATTTTTGGTTGGAATTTTCATGAAAAAAAAAAGAAAAGTAAATAGAAGAAATTAACGTTCAACAACCTCATGATCGGCCCCGGACGCGACCAGATTTTTTTTGTGGGGTTTGTTTATTCTTGCGATGCCCGTAACAGGAATAACCCAGAATAACGAAAATAGCGAGAATAAATAATGATCCAACAATAATTCCAACTTTCATTAGAGTTTGATTTCTATTCATTAAATTCGTTGAATTCGTGTTTTCATTCGTTGAGGTTGCAACCAATAAACGAATATCCACACGAGCGAGAGTCATATCGTAAAAGGACAAACTATCTGAGCCAATACCTACAATAAAATCGATAGTCTCATTTTCTCTTACAGCAATCCCGCTGTCAATTGACTTGAACGAATCCGAATATCCAATGCCGACTAGATCTGTCTCCCAAAGCGTCTCAAGGTTATTATATACTATATAAACCCCTGTATGTCTATTAGTTGCTGTATTATCGACGTGTGCGAACGTTACGTTTAGGCTATAATTCCCATTCGTCGGTGCAGTGAATCTTACTACAGAGAAACCTTTATCAGTTTCGGGATGCATGCATACACTTTTAGCAGGAAATATATTTTTACTGCCAAAGGTAGTAGTCGTTGGATTGGGGTTATAATAGACACCTAACCAGGAGTTACCGTATGATGCACCTTCCTCAAACCAGGCGACTATGCCAGTTCCATTTGAGTCCTGAACTAGGTGCGTAAGTAAGTTAAACGTTCCAGTTAGGTAACCAACAGGTTTTGAGCCGTAGGACCATACGGAAGAAGGGTTATGTGTAAGAGAGAAGTTAGAACTTAGTGACCAGAATGAGTCCGACATTATATCGAATGGTCGTAAGATAAAAAATAAAACTGCATGTTTAAATTAGGAACTTTTGTAACGATTATCTCGTACGACCATGTTTTATGGATGTATATATTGGGAATCTTTTAATGTTTAAAAATCATAAAAATCATAAAAATCATATGAAATTAACTTTTCTAAGTGATCAACGCCGCCATATGTACTTACAAAATCTTGTAAAATCTTGTAAACGCTGTTGGTTGGTTTTTTTTTTGTCGGAGACAATTCCTTGAAAATACAATAATAATAATAATAATAATAATAATAATAAAAATAAAAATAAAAAATAAAGATAGATATGCGTACAAAAACTTAAAATAATTGGTTACATTTCTAAAAATCAAATTTAACCAATAATTCTTTCATGATCATCATCATAATTAATTTTTTAGCAGCAAAAAGTAACAGATTAATACAGCATAGCATTCTTTAACAGGTCAAAGAGCAAGAAAATGTAAATAAATTTTTGACGGTGTCACCTTAAATTATGCTCGTATGACTAAAATTCTATCTACTAATAGAATTAGCGTAGTGGTTGGATTCTTTATTTTTGGATGCTTTGAATTTCTTCCTTCGGAAATCATTGGAAATAATTATGTACTACTTACCGCTTAAATTTAATAAACATATGTTGTGTTTCTATCTAATTTCTCATTACATAGTTACTTATGGTACCGTAATGAACTTCCATATAACAGGAGTTGTTCACACGCACACACCGCGTCAAATTTCTTGGCAATAAAAAGAACTAGAAATTTATAACCATGAAGGAATCTTTTTTCTTTTTTCCCTTACAGTTTCAAAAAATACGAATAATACAAATAATTTTAAAATTTGCTTTTTTTTTTTTCATCTTTAAAGAATTTAATCGCTGAGAGATATATATAAAAGCATATTTACAGATATTATATATACACGCATTTACCATTAAATACAAATAATCTCCCATTAAAGATGGCAAACTCTGCAGCCGTGAAATTTTTCAGGAAATTAATTAAATTAATTAGAAAATCCAAATCCGAAGAAACCGATAGACCAACTGAAGAAACTGAACAAACCGTCGCCGCCGAACAAACTGAAGAAATCGAAGAAATCGAACCAACCGAAGAAACCGAACCAACAACCGGAGAACAACAATCAACCGGAATCTTTAGTGCCATTACGAAAGGAATAACTAAGGGAATGTCAAAGAGTTCTCAGAAATCGGTTAAAACTACTTTGAAAGCTGCGGAAAAAGAGAATAGTAGGGACGTTGAAACTACAGCAGTAGATGATGCTATAACTAATAATGTTAACACCACCGAAGATGTCGATAATGCTAATGTCGAGATTACCGAGAATGTTAATAATTCTGATAAAGCCGCAGCCTAACAACAACACTTTATTATTATTTATATTTCGTGTCACTTTAATTTTTTATTTGATCAACGACAGGCAGCGCTACGTCAATCTTCGCTTAAATAATAGAACAATTAATTAATTTTTTTTCTTCGATATACATATTATAATTTTTTTATTATAAACTTGATATTTTAAATTTTTATCAGTTATTTTTTTTTATTATTATCAGTTAATTTCGTTATAATTAGAATAAAATAAATATTATTTGTTATTTATTTATTCATTTTGAGAAGAATAGAAAATGAAATAATGAAATTTCTTTGATTTTAATTTTTATCTTTTTAACTAAAGAAAATGTTAAAAGTAAAAAAAAAAAAAAAAAAAAAA
>PQFF01000144.1:134838-205693 GCA_003547095.1 Diversispora epigaea
AAAAAAAAAAAAAAAAAAAGAATATTAAAGTTATTAAATAAATAAATAAAAATAACTGATAAAATGAAATAAATTTTTTTTTATAATAATAATAATTATCATTAATAAAATAAATTAACTATTAATAATAATATACAATATTACATTTCATTAATTGAAAATATTTATTTTTTATATTGCGTAAAAATATTCATCATCTTCTTCCGTTATCTCTTCATTATTATTATTCATATTATTATTATTATTATTATTATTATTATTGTTATTATTATTATTATTATTATTATTGTTATCGTTATTATCATCATCATCATCATCATCATTATAATGCATCATTATCTCTTCATAATGACTTGATACCGAATTACTGGAATTTCTATTACTAGAACTTCGATTATTACCAGAACTTCTATTACTTGAATTGGTGGAAATCCTTGAATTCCTTTGAGTATTCGTTGTTGAGGAAGGTTGAAATTTTTGTTGAGATTTTTCCATTATTGATGATGCGGAAATTGATAAATTCATTCCACTACCATTAATTCCACTATTACCATAAATTCCATTATTAGAATTACTTCTTTCTGTATCCATTGATGGACCTCTTGATTGAGTTGCCAACCTTAATGCATTATATTCATCATGTTGACGTTGAAGTACGAGTATTCGTTCTTCTTGAGTTGATTTTCGAGGTTCGGGTTCCGTGATATTATTATTATTATTATTATTATTATTATTATTATGTCATCCATCATCTATTCAACATTAATACGACGTCCAGTAGATTCTTGGGTGCGTGGGAGCTATTTTATATAGATATAGTGATAATAATTATTAATAAATAATTCATTAAAATATATTAATTTTTATTTATGATGATAAAAAAATTTACTTTAATTTCCAATACACCATCGGAGAACTTGGCACAAGATTTTTCAATGTTAACATTAGCCGGAAGAGGGATACTTCGCTATAANTGTTAACGAATTTTGTATTTTGATGATGTGATGTTATTGTAAAATTATTTATTCCTTAATTAATTAATTATTATTATTATTATTATTATTATTATTATTTGATAATAATAATTGTTGTTGTTGTTCTGCTAATGATTTTCTAATTTCTTGTGGTAACGGTGGTATATCATTATTCATTAAATAATATGATGGTATTGATGCTTTTTCTACCGCTACAAATTCTGATCCACCTACTTTACCCAAAGGTTTGGTTTCTCCATAAATCATTTTTCCATCTCTTGATATTGAAATATTTCGTTTTAGTAAAGGTATGGTAGGAGGTATAGTAGGAGGTATAGTAGGAGGTATAGCAGTAGGAGGTATAGTAGGAGGTATAGTAGAGGTAGGTATATTAGGAGGAGGTGTATTAGGAGGGGGTGAAGTAGGAGGAGGTATGGCAGAAGGTATAGCGGTAGAGGTTCTGGATAATGATGCTTTCGTTATTAATCTACTATTAACATTGTTGATGTTGTTGATGTTGTTGATGTTGTTGATGTTGTTGATGTTGTTGTTGTTGTTGTTGTTGTTGTTGTTGTTGTTGTTGTTGGAATATGTGAAAGGTGGTGTACCACCAGATTTGATTGAATTCTTTTCTTGACTTTGAGTAATATATGAATCACAAGGTGTTCGAGACATTCCTATTCCAGGTCCAGTAATATGAATAATTTCAGGAGTTGGAATAGGAGAAATTGGTTTAGTCGAATTCGTGGCGGTAGTTGCTGTATTAAATGTGCCCCCACCAGAAACTGTACCCACGAATCCTTTACGAGGATAAAAAATGAATATTAAAACTAGCCATTCAATTATTGATGCTATATTGACATGAGCCGCTAACAAATCACTAAATTAACAAATATTAAATTTTAAATATTTAAGTTAGATTTTTTTTTTAACAAATAACTTATTAAAAAAAAAATAAAAAAAAAAAATAAAAAAAAAATAATAATAATTAACAATGATTTTTTTTTGATACCTTGCAACTTTAATATTATTAATAGGTTTACTATAAGTGATACCATCAATGGTCAATACCAAAAGACTTACACTCATCACAAACAAAGCTAATGTTAACACTTTATTCATATCAATAAAATATCTAATTTTTGCAATAATGTGTGGTGCATCTTTATTGGTTGATGATGTTTGAATTAATTTGTTGAATCTAAAATGTGTTCGAAATCCCAATAGCATTATAAAAAATAATTGTGATGCGAATACTAAATTTGGAACAGTCTATTAAATGTGATGGTGAATGAGATTTTTATGATAATAACAACAATTTGATGTCAATAAAATTGAGTGTTAATTAATTAAAAAAAAAAAATAAAAAAAAAATAATAATAATTAACAATGATTTTTTTTTGATACCTTGCAACTTTAATATTATTAATAGGTTTACTATAAGTGATACCATCAATGGTCAATACCAAAAGACTTACACTCATCACAAACAAAGCTAATGTTAACACTTTATTCATATCAATAAAATATCTAATTTTTGCAATAATGTGTGGTGCATCTTTATTGGTTGATGATGTTTGAATTAATTTGTTGAATCTAAAATGTGTTCGAAATCCCAATAGCATTATAAAAAATAATTGTGATGCGAATACTAAATTTGGAACAGTCTATTAAATGTGATGGTGAATGAGATTTTTATGATAATAACAACAATTTGATGTCAATAAAATTGAGTGTTAATTAATTAAAAAAAAAAGAATAAATAAATAAATAAATAAATATAAATATAGATATATCAAGAAATCAAATTCTCTTACCTCTCTTAATACGACATCAGTTCTAAAAATAATTTGAAGCACTGGATATAAAATTACAGATATTATTCCCCAGGCAACATAAAATTTAAATTCGAAACTTGTCATCAACGAAGTTTTCGCAATTGAATTAGAAAGATAATTCCAGAAACATTGTAATAAAAATAAGGTTCCTCTATAATGTATAAATGTAATAATGAATGGGATAAATACGCAAGAAAATTTTTGTGGGTGAAATTTTCTGAATAAATAAATGTGAGATATAAATGTGAGATATAAATTTGAATTATTTAAAACTTACGTTTGTAAACTAATCCCAACCATTCTAACATAATGATTTGGGACGAGTAACATTGTATTGTTAGATGACCACAGAGATTCAGGCTTTGATTGAACTCTCATATTTGGAAATAAATATAATCCTTCTGTGTATTTTATTTTTGTCTATTATCATTATATTTATAATAATAAAAAAATTTTAATAATAATATTTCTCCAAAAAAATATTTCTTTAAATAAAAAAATAATAATAATGAATTGTACCAAAATAATATCAAAAATTGAATCCAATGGTAATGCCAGTAATATGAAGATGGTGACATAAGATTTTAATTCCAGTGCTTTTATTTTATACCACTTCAATGCTGCAAATTTATCACACTAAAAATGAATTAAAAAAAAAATAAGGGTTAGAGAGTTGATTAACAATTTAAAGAATAAAATTAATTATATAAAAAGTTTATGCATACTCTCCAGACATGGATAATAAACCATATCCATATATAAACTTCATGAACCGATCGTTCTGAGAAAATAAAGTTTATTTTTTTTTTTAATTAGAATTGATCTAAAAGTGAAAGTAATAATATTTGAAATAAATTATTCAATTTTCTTTGATTTCTTCATTTTTTTTTTTTATTAAAAAAAAAAAGATAAAAAGATATCTTCAATAAAAAAAAAAGAAATAAAAATCGGTTGAAAGAACTTTGACTGTATACTAACTATCATAAATATAACTCTTTAAGATACGTACCAAGAAAAGAATAATCACTTAACCTAACCACTTGTGATTCTGTTTGTTGCATTTATTCTTTTTTTCTTTTTTTTTTAAAAAAAAAATAATATAGTTTTTTTACTATTCGAATTATTTATAACTATATTATCCACCGACGGGAGAATACTCTTTTATTATGTGTTGTCGTTATGTTTATGAAGTTGATATTTTTTTTGTGTCAGTTTATCGACTATTTTTTGTATATGTTGTTGTATATGTTGTTGTATATGTTGTATATGTTGTATATGTTGTATATGTTGTATATGTTCTGTATGTAGTCGATATTTTCTAAACAAAAAATACATATAGAAAAAACAAATAATGAACGAAATTAAACTTTGAAAAACCTATAATTATTATTAGGTTTTTTAGGTTATTGGGGGGTTATTTGAATTTACTAAATTTATTATGATGGATGCCTTGTCGTTAAGAAGAGAAAAAAATTGACATGTCCGCGTGAAAAGAAAAAAAAGTAATAAATAAAACAAAGAAAAAAAAATAAAGGAGTAGAGATAATGTATTTTTTTTTTTTATTCGGTGACAATATTTACATTTATGTTGTGAAATGTACCCGAAATGAAATAATTCAGAAATCCAAAAAAAAAAATCAAAGTCGGAATAACTTTATCCAGAGAGAAATTTCCATATAAATCAAAAAAAAGAATTACAAATTATAATTCCTTTCGTAGACATCTAATAAATTTTCTTTTGTTTATCATTTACGAAAAAAATTTTATTTTAATCTCTCTGAATATGGAATTGTAGACTTACCAAAAATATCGAGAATTTTTAATATTTAAAATATTTATTAATTACATCAGGTGGTACAGCACAAATTATCCCGTGTTAGAGAAATATTTTCGACTTAAAGCTTATAATTGTTGAATTATTTTAACCTAATTTTTTATCTTGTAATAAAAAAACAATACATTTCCTTTTAGGCAAATTTACTTGGTTATTGACTGATCAACGCTTTGTCATCATTTTTTTCTCTGCAGTGAACATAAACGGTCCAGTTCTTACTGCTACTGCTAAACCGGAACCGAACCAAAACTTCGGAATATTATTAAACCGAAGTTGGATCGACATTGAGATCGCAAAAGATGGCAAGTGTTGTTGTCTCATCATGAAGATCTTGTGTTGGAAAAAAATAAACCTGTCCCTAATATGAATACTGTTACGGCCAACAAAGGAGTTTGCACAAGGTAAGTATAAAGTGGGAGAATAGAAATATGAAGTAATTTAAATGGAATAATATTTGGCAAGTTGAACAGATCTACAACCTTATAATATTTTTTTGCATAGATAAATCAAAGAAACTTAATTTTTTTATTTTTTATTTTTTTCGTATTGTATTAAGTAAAACTTTATAAAGTAAAATGCTATGTTAAATATATTACAATAATAACGTTTTTAAATATGGTTGAGGTTTGATGGAGATTTTTTTACAGTGAAAATAAATTATTTTAAAAAAATAAAATCTAAATTTCCTTTTAAATCCAAGTAAATTCAAAGTGGATTTGGCCAAAAAAGAAGCATATTATACCTGATCCGGAGAAACATCTGATGGATTATCAACAGACTTCCATTGTGTCATTGCTGAAGGAATTAAGCGAGTAATTTGTGTTTCACGATCCACCAAAATTTAAAGATTCATAAATTTTATAATGACTAACGTATGCTTTTTGACGAGGCAGCAGAGATGAAGGATATTTGTTAAGTGTTTCAATATTATTATATGAAACTGCTGGGAAAAAATCAAAATCCAAATTATGATAATTTGCTATCATTTTCATTTGCATTTTCTCCTTTCGATCGGTTCGAGAATCAAGGTTTATAACATAAATAGTACCTATATTTTCAGTTAAAAATGTAAATATCGTTAGTATTATCAAAATACTGAAAAATTTTATTTTTTCGATTCTTGCGATTTTCATATTGTGTAAGCATATTTTTGAAATTTATGAGTAAATATAATATAATATTAAAAATCTCCAACAAATGAAATACTATAAATGGATTTTTTTAATTAGTGTGGAAAAAGAAATATTACTATTGACGTGCAATTTAAAAAATAACGATGACGTTTTCTACTATAAATGGATTTTCTTAATTGATGTGAAAAAAAATATTACTATTGTCAAACCATGCGATTTAAAAAATATCAAATTATAATATCTTTTTCGCCTTGTGTGAACACATTCTAACATCGAAGAATCTCAAACATATAATACCTTATGATTATTTTAAAAATACCAAACATATAGAGGATGGTGAATATATTCTCAAAAAAGACTTAACAATGAATCTTTTTATTTTTTAAAAAATTATTTTCGTCTTTTTTTAATTCAAAACGAATTTAAAGAAATTAAAACATAAAACGAAAACAAGATGGTTTTTTTTTTTGATTATAGGTTTTAATTATTATGTAGTATCTTGTTTCTGTTTATAGGAGTTTCAATTTTTATATTTTGAATGTGAATGCAGAAATAAATGAAAATAAAGTAAACTTATTCAAGTTATTATAATTTTGATTTTTAAAGTATTTGGAATTAAAAAAATGATAGCGAATATATATATCGGTATATTTATTTATAATTCCTATTTCAGCTAGTGTTTACAAATTAGAATTCAAAAATGAAACATTTATTTTATCACTTTTTACAATAAGAAATAGAAATATCAAAGAAACTCATTGATATTCGGTTTTTTAATATTCTGATATCTAATTCTTATAATAGACAATCTCATAATATAACTTTAATTTACTTTTCTAATAATCTCATTTTATTCCAAATTTCCTGAGACTATCCAAAACATTTTTCAGATGTTTTTTTCTTGCGTGCAAATCCTCTCTATGGAAACTAACAGAATGATCCTCTTGGATTAAATCTTCAATATTAATTTGTTGTTTATTATTGACACAGATTTCCATTAAATTTTCTTCAATTTTCGTTGTAAATTCATCAATAAATGCATAGATGATTGTCATAGCAATCGTGTCAGCATACCTTTTGAATGCTATCTTGAAATATGCCTGAAGGGATGCAATCATATCTAAAGCATCAGTTGGTTCACTGCCTTCATCTTTTAAGATTTCATTAAGTTTTTCGCGAAAAGATGTTTTCGAAATAACAATCGATGTTTCATCTAGGGTAAATGGTTGATTAATTTCCGTTTTAGTTATGAAATCGATGTATTTTATTGTGGTTTCTTTACAATCATCGAGACATTTGTTTGCAACTTGCCTAAAATAAAAAAATAATGTTGAGATAAAGACTGATTTTGATAGAACAATACAATAAAAAAATTTCTCACTTCATTTCATCATATAAAGTTGGAAATCGTGAAAATGTTTCATCGATCACATCATACGCAAAATCAAACATTATTCCATAAATTCCATCTAAACATTCAAGCGATGGAGATTTCCATTTAATTTGGATGTCTTTAATAATTTCTATTGCTGGTGAGTATGGAATGAAACCTGGAAGTAATCTTCCACGAGATTCAATGATTAGTTTTGTAATTTGTTGTTCTGTGATCTCTTTCAATGTGTCCTTTTGGTCTTCTTGATCTTCTTGTGAGGGATGTGGTACGCAAAACTCATTTTTTAAAAGGTCAAATTTGGTTGATCTTTTACCAACAATGAAAATTGGTCGAGATAAGAAAAGATTATTATTAAATTCAATAAATTTAGCATTGATCGTTTGCCAAAGTTTATGGCTTCCAGGTGATGCTGATGTTTCAAGTTTAATTTTATTCACACATTTCTTCACCATTTTGTATATTTCAAATTTCGAGTTTTCACTAAGTTTTTCTGGTACATTTACCAATTCGAGACGTATCTATAAGGAAAATATATAAAATGTATATAATTATTAATATGATAGGATTTTCATTATTGTTGATCAATATAAGGTATTTTATTCACATGCCTCCTCCAATTTTTCTTGAGCTTCTCTACTGATTTTTGGAAGGTCACGTTTGATGGCTTGGATCAATAACTCAGACAATTTAAGTTGCAATCTTTTAACACCGATGCGGTCACTCCTAAGATTTTTCCAAGGATCTTCTCTTTTAAAGAACTAAAAATATTTAAAAAATATTTAACATAATCTATAATAAAATATAGTGAACTATAGAAAATTATGAAACATGAATTTACATATTCTTCTTCTTCTCTTGCCTCTTCAAAAGTTATTTGGTTAGTTAATTGCATCTTGTTTGGATTTTTAACAACATAGTATCCCAGGGAAAGTTTATGAGCTTCTCCTTTTAAAATTTTTAACCAGATTTCATGTGTTGCTGCTTCGATAGTATCTGGCTTGGTTAGAACTCCAAGTGTGCGACGCCCTGCGGGATCGGCTTCCTTAGCGAGGGTTACTATAGCTTGATTGTCAATTTCATCACGGCATGTGATAGTAGCAATTATTATTGACTGTTCCTTTTTTATGTATTCTTTTACAAGTTCTTCAATCAAATTGATGAATTTTCTATCTTCTGCTTTCTCAGTGTGACCTATAATATTATGCTCTTCAGTTTAGGTAAATGGTAATAATACATATTTTTAAGTTTGTTTACTTACGGATGATTCCAGGTAAATCAATTAAACTTAAATTTGGTACGTTCTTTCCTTTAATCTCTAAACAAACTACATTCTTAGTAAATTTAAGTTCATTGGTATTGGCATCATCATCGTAGTGCGTCTCAAAATTCCAATTAAGATATTCATCACTGTTTTTGGAAGGATTCAATAAAGCCTTTTGTGCCCTACGAGCCATTAGCTCAACTTCTTTATGAGATTTGATCAAACTTCCAAATTTAGCTTCAATCGGTTGAGAAAGTCGATATCCTGTTTCATCATATTCTTGACGTAAAGAAATTTGACAAGACCATTCTTCCTCTAATTCGATTAAGCGTAATTCCATTACACAACGAGTGCAAGTTCCTTCGGATCTGGGTAACTATGTAAAAATTCAATTTTTATTAAAAAAAAAGGAAAAATATCATTATTTCACAATTATTTACCTGGACATTTGAAATTGCTTCTNCTATCTTCTGCTTTCTCAGTGTGACCTATAATATTATGCTCTTCAGTTTAGGTAAATGGTAATAATACATATTTTTAAGTTTGTTTACTTACGGATGATTCCAGGTAAATCAATTAAACTTAAATTTGGTACGTTCTTTCCTTTAATCTCTAAACAAACTACATTCTTAGTAAATTTAAGTTCATTGGTATTGGCATCATCATCGTAGTGCGTCTCAAAATTCCAATTAAGATATTCATCACTGTTTTTGGAAGGATTCAATAAAGCCTTTTGTGCCCTACGAGCCATTAGCTCAACTTCTTTATGAGATTTGATCAAACTTCCAAATTTAGCTTCAATCGGTTGAGAAAGTCGATATCCTGTTTCATCATATTCTTGACGTAAAGAAATTTGACAAGACCATTCTTCCTCTAATTCGATTAAGCGTAATTCCATTACACAACGAGTGCAAGTTCCTTCGGATCTGGGTAACTATGTAAAAATTCAATTTTTATTAAAAAAAAAGGAAAAATATCATTATTTCACAATTATTTACCTGGACATTTGAAATTGCTTCTAGTAAAGAACTTTTTCCTGCGGATTGATTACCGCAGAAGACTACAGTAGGCAAGTCAACTGCAGAATGCGCACCTATACGTCGAAGATCATTCAAAATATTGATATATTGAGATGCTTTCTTCGCGTATTGAGTTTGCAAGATAGAGTGCTGGGTCATTTTAGTGAAATCCTTATAAAAAGGGTGGAAGGGCAAACCTTTTTTATAATGGTTCCGTTTTATATTTTTCTAAATGATTTTTGAATTTGTTTTCATTTGCGTCATAGATTTTTGGCGTCAGCAAGCCCCATTTCTATAAATAATACAAGTGCGTTTAAAAATATTAAAAAACTACGATCAATTCCATATACATGTGTTGTTTTAAATTTTATGGGTCATCTCAACAATTACGAAATTGATTGCTTTTGAACTTTTCATTGTCACAAAAGGAAAGATAAAAACAAGGTAAGTCGTTATTTGTGTTTTTTTATTTTATTTAGCACAAGAAGAAAATAGATGAAAAAAAATTTAAATACTTTATTCAACACAAAATTCGTAGTTTCTTTAAGAAACAAAAATTTTATTACAACAAACTTATTTCTTGCTCATTAAAACAAAATCATGTGGAAGCTAACTGAAAACGTTATGTATAGATATTTTTGTCGCGAGGCAAAAATACTATGGTATGGATTTTGAGTAAAATAATGTACGATCATAAATCTAACACACACAATGTTGGATGTAACCATCATTTTAACATATATGGACATATAACCAAAACGATTTGTGGGAAATAATATTTTTATATTTACGTCCTTATCTGATGTTTGTATTGTATTTTATATAAATAATAAAATACATACAGTGAATGTGAAAATGACAAAACAGAAAGCAACATTTTTAATACTTGAGGACTAAGCATATATGATTGATATATGTAATCGATGCATCAATCCTGCTATATTAGCCGAAGTATTTGAACTCGGAAATTTTTAATTTCGATAAATAATTGGCTATTTGATCTAAAGAATAATTAAGACATACTGATGAAGAAAGGAATTCTAAATCAATCAGAAAAAAAAAGAATATTTTCTCTTTAAAAAGGACTTAATAATAAATATTAACTAGGAAACGGGAACCGTTGTGAGTCCGGAGCAAATTTATTAGTTTATTAATTTATTAAATCGTTAACATTTATAATTGATAATTGGATTGATTTATGAATGAACAATAAATATAAATAGTAACGATATGTAGTTATCTTTGTATCTTGTTTATTAGATGGTATGCGGCGTGACAAATGTTATCTTGTTTATTATTTATTATTTTTATTTATTCTTTTTGGATAAGGTTAGGGTTTATCAGGGGTAGGTTTATTTATCACCATGTGTCACACCTTTCGAATATCGATTTTTATTAAATATCCTAGGGACAGAATTTTTTTACATGCCCACTTTCATCATGTGAACTTCGCACGTGAAATATTTTCGATCACCTGCCCTTACACGTGAAATATTTCTGATCACCTGCTAAACTATGGACCAATAAAATTTGAAAATTCTTGGGTCTAGGATAATATCATGAACCGGGGTCTAGGATAAGGACACTCATTATTTTTTGAGCGTCCTTATTCTGGACCCCTGGTTCAGGGTGAAATTTATGAACCCCCGGGGTTCAGGCAAATTATTCTAGACCCCCATCCTTTTTAGTAATAAAAATTTCCAAAATTAGGGACTAAGATTTGATTGGAAAATTTCGCGTAATAGTTATAATTTAAAAATGCATAACAGAATTATTTTTGAAAAGTCATTTTTTATTTTTTCAAAACTCCAAGCAATATATATAAATATACATTAATATTTTTTTTTGTTCCAATTGCAATATTATTTATCACTATTATTTATTACCCTCTTACTTTTATACATAAATTTTATTTATAACCCTTCTATTAAATATTTATATATTTATTTACAATTACTATCGTATATTACATTAATTTAACCCTATATATTATAATTTTATTTTATTTTTAACCCCATTCAAAATCTCTAATTTAGTAACCTAGATCCTCTAAAAATAATAAAAACTTGACCAAACCACTTGAAAACTAGTAGAAATAATAAAACAAACGAAGTATTACCTGCCTTTAGTTCTATAAATNATTAAATGTAGATCTGCTTTAGGTGTAACAATTATTAAATATTTTTGTTAGTCATGAACCCAGTGAAAATAAAGAAAAGGAACTAATCCCGCGAAACAATTTGATTCAAAAGAAAATATTCAAAATGAAAATAATAAAAATAATAATAATAACAAAATAAACAAAGATTATTTATTTGATGGGTTGTACAACTAAAATTTAACTTTGATATTTCTAAATTAAGAAAGGGTCTAGACAAAATGACCTAAACCCCGGGGGTCTAGAATAAATGACCTGAACCCTGGGGTCCAGTTTAAGTTTTCTCTTATTTTTTATTAGACGTCACGCGACGTGACAACTGGAAATCTCCATGTGACTTCGGTTTTCACATAGTGCAGAATAATATATAGTCCTACGCTTACGCTCGAAACAAATTTTTTTTTTGCGGAAAAAAATTATTTTGAAAATTTTCATCTTTTTTAAATTCAAATATGCAACGCTTAAATGAATTGAATTTAAACGAAAACGAGATGTTTTTTTTATTATAGGATCTAATTATTATGTAATATGTTTCTGTTTATATAGGAGTTTCAATTTTTATATTTTTGAATGTGAATACAGAAATAAATGAAAAATAATTTTTAAAGATATTTAGAAATTTGCAGAATTAAAAAAAATCAAAGAAACTCATTGATATTCGGTTTTTTAATATTCCGGGAAACAAATGATATCTAATTCTTATAATAGACAATCTCATAATACTTAGCGAGTCTTGAACATGGAATAAAAAATATCACTTCAATTTACTTTTCTAATAATTTGATTTTATTCCAAATTTTCTGAGACTATCCAAAACATTTTTCAGATGTTTTTCTCTTGTGTGCAAATCCTCTCTACGGAAACTAACAGAATGATCCTCTTGGATCAAATCTTCAACATTAATTTGTTCATCACTGACACAGATTTCCATTAGCTTTTCTTCAATTTTCGTTGTAAATTCATCAATAAATGCATGGATGATTGTCATAGCAATCGTGTCAGCATACCTTTTGAATGCTATCTTGAAATATGCCTGAAGGGATGCAATAATATCTAAAGCATCAGTTGGCTCATTGTCTTCATCTTTTAAAATTTCATTAAATTTTTCGCGAAAAGATGATTTCAAAATAGCAATCGATGTTTCATCTAGGGTATATGGTTGATTAATTTCCATTTTAGATATGAAATTGATGTATTTTATTGTGGTTTCTTTACAATCATCGAGACATTTGTTTGCAACTTGCCTAAAATAAAAAAAATAATGTTGAGATAAAGAATGATTTCGACAGAATAATAAAAAAAAATTCTACTTACTTCATTTCCTCATCTAAAAGTGGAAATCGTGAAAATGTTTCATTAATCACATCATGCACAAAATCAAACATAATTTCATAAATTCCATCTAAACATTCAAGTGATGGAGGTTCCCATTTAATTTGGATGTCTTTGATAATTTCTATTGCTGGTGAGTATGGAATGAAACCTGGAAGTAATCTTCCACGAGCATCAATGATTAGTTTTGTGATTTGTTGTTCTGTGATCTCTTTCAATGTGTCCTTTTGGTCTTCTTGATCTTCTTGTGAGGGATGTGGTACGCAAAACTCATTTTTTAAAAGGTCAAATTTGGTTGATCTTTTACCAACAATGAAAATTGGTCGAGATAAGAAAAGGTTATTATTAAATTCAATAAATTTAGCATTGATCATTTGCCAAAGTTTATGGCTTCCAGATGATGCTGGTGTTTCATGTTTAATCTTATTCACACATTTCTTCACCATTTTGTATATTTCAAATTTCGAGTTTTCACTAAGTTTTTCTGGTACATTTACCAATTCGAGACGTATCTATAAGGAAAATATATAAAATGTATATAATTATTAATATGATAGGATTTTCATTATTGTCGATCGATATAAGATATTTTATCCACATGCCTCCTCCAATTTTTCTTGAGCTTCTCTACTGATTTTTGGAAGGTCACGTTTGATGGCTTGGATCAATAACTCAGACAATTTGTGTTGCAATCTTTTAACACCGATGCGGTCACTCCTAAGATTTTTCCAAGGATCTTCTCTTTTAAAGAACTAAAAATATTTAAAAAATATTTAACATAATCTATAATAAAATATAATGAACTATAGAAAATTATGAAACATGAATTTACATATTCTTCTTCTTTTCTTGCCTCTTCAAAAGTTATTTGGTTAGTTAATTGTATCTTGCTTGGATTTTTAACAACATAATATCCCAGGGAAAGTTTATGAGCTTCTCCTCTTAAAATTTTTAACCAGATTTCATGTGTTGCTGCTTCGATAGTATCTGGCTTGGTTAGAACTCCAAGTGTGCGACGCCCTGCGGGATCGGCTTCCTTAGCGAGGGTTACTATAGCTTGATTGTCAATTTCATCACGGCATGTGATAGTAGCAATTATTATTGACTGTTCCTTTTTTATGTATTCTTTTACAAGTTCTTCAATCAAATTGATGAATTTCCTATCTTCTGCTTTCTCAGTGTGACCTATAATATTATGCTCTTCAGTTTAGGTAAATGGTAATAATACATATTTTTAAGTTTGTTTACTTACGGATGATTCCAGGTAAATCAATTAAACTTAAATTTGGTACGTTCTTTCCTTTAATCTCTAAACAAACTACATTCTTAGTAAATTTAAGTTCATTGGTATTTGCATCATCATCGTAGTGCGTCCCAAAATTCCAATTAAGATATTCATCACTGTTTTTGGAAGGATTCAATAAAGCCTTTTGTGCCCTACGAGCCATTAGCTCAACTTCTTTATGAGATTTGATCAAACTTCCAAATTTAGCTTCAATCGGTTGAGAAAGACGATTTCCTGTTTCACCATATTCTTGACGTAATGAAATTTGACAAGACCATTCTTCCTCTAATTCGATTAAGCGTAATTCCATTACACAACGAGTGCAAGTTCCATCAGATCTGGGTAACTATGTAAAATTCAATTTTTTATGAAAAAAAGATAAAATATTATAGTATTTATATCGTAATTTCGCAATTATTTACCTGGACATTTGAAATTGCTTCTAGTAAAGAACTTTTTCCTGCGGATTGATTACCGCAGAAGACTACAGTAGGCAAGTCAACTGCAGAATGCGCCCCTATACGTCGAAGATCATTCAAAATATTGATATATTGAGATGCTTTCTTCGCGTATTGAGTTTGAGCGATAGTACTTGAGAACTGGGTCATTTTAGAGAAATCCTTATAAATGAGGGTGGAAGGGCAAAACTTTTTATAATGGTTCCGTTTTATATTTTTCTAAATGATTTTTGAATTTTTTTTCATTTGCGTCATTTGGCGTAAGCAAGCCTCATTTCTATAAATAATACATGTATTTTAAGGATCACATCAATAATTACGAAATTGGTTTTTTTTTGACTTTTCATAAAAAATCATAAAAAACAAGGCAAGTCGTTATTTGTGTTTTTTTTTATTCTATTTAGCACAAGAAGAAAATAGATTGATGAAAAATACTTATTCAACACAAAATTCGTAGTTTCTTTAAGAAACAAAAATTTTATTACAACAAACTTATTTCTTGCAATAATTTCGACATTAAAAATCATGTGGAAGCTAACTGAAAATGTTATGTATAGATATTTTTGTCGCGAGGTAAAAATACAATCTGAATCATATGGTATGAATTGAGTAAAATAATGCACGATCATAAATCTATGTTGGCTGATGTAACCATACCTTATCATTTTAACATATATGGACATAACAAAAACGTGGGAAATAATATTTTTATATTTACGTCCTTATTGTATTTTATATAATACTTCTTGAGGTATTATGATATTTATGGTTTTGATTTGCGGACTAAGCATATGATGATTGATATGATTGATATATTTTGGTATCTAGACTTCATGTAA
This sequence comes from Diversispora epigaea, assembly GCA_003547095.1. NCBI lineage: Eukaryota > Fungi > Glomeromycota > Glomeromycetes > Diversisporales > Diversisporaceae > Diversispora > Diversispora epigaea. The sequence goes on from PQFF01000144.1 coordinate 150,363, forward strand.
TCGATGCATCAATCCCGCTATATTAGTCGAAGTATTCGAAGTATTTGAACTCGGAAATTTTTAATTTCGATAAATAATTGGCTATTTGATCTAAATAATAATTAAGACATACTGATGAAGAAAGGAATTCTAAATCAATCAGAAAAAAAAGAATATTTTCTCTTTAAAAAGGACTTAATAATAAATATTAATGAAACAAATTTTTTTTTTGCGGAAAAAAATTATTTTGAAAATTTTCATCTTTTTTAAATTCAAATATGCAATGCTTAAATGAATTGAATTTAAACGAAAACGGGATGGTTTTTTTTATTATAGGATCTAATTATTATGTAATATGTTTCTGTTTATAGGAGTTTCAATTTTTATATACAGAAATAAATTTTTAAAGATATTTAGAAATTTGCAGAATTATAAAAAAAAATAAGTCGATATAATTAGTGTTTACAAATTAGAATCCAAAAAGTGAGACATTAATTTACCACTTTTTACAATAAGAATAGAAATATCAAAGAAACTTATTGATATTTGGTTTTTTAATATTCCGGGAAACAAATGATATCTAATTCTTATAATAGACAATCTCATAATACTTAATTAGGGAATATAAAATATAACTTTAATTTACTTTTCTAATAATCTCATTTTATTCCAAATTTTCTGAGACTATCCAAAACATTCTTCAGATGTTTTTCTCTTGAACACAAATCCTCTCTATGGAAACTAACAGTATGATCCTCTTGGATCAACTCTCCAATATCAAATTGTTCTTCATCATTGACACAGATTTCTATTAACTTTTCTTCAACTCTCTTTGTAAATTCATCAATAAATGCATGGATGATTGTCATAGCAATAGTATCAGCATACCTTTTGAATGCTATCTTGAAATATGCCAGAAGGGATGCAATAATATCTGTAGCATCAGTTGGTTCACTGCCTTCACCCTTTAAGATTTCATTAAGTTTTTCGCGAAAAGATGATTTCAAAATAGTAATTGATGTTTCATCTAGGGTAAATGGTTGATTAATTTCCATTTCAGATATGAAATTAATGTATTTTATTGTGGTCTCTTTACAATCATCTAGCCATTTGTTTACAAGACGCCTAAAAATAAAACAATAATGTTGAGGATAAAGAATGATTTCGACAGAATAATAAAAAAAAATTCCCACTTACTTCATTTCCCCATCTAAAAGTGGAAATCGTGAAAATGTTTCATTAATCACATCATGCACAAAATCAAACATAATTTCATAAATTTCATCTAAACATTCAAGTGATGGAGGTTTCCATTTAATTTGGGTTTTTTTAATAATTGTCATTGCTGATGAGTATGGAATGAAACCTGGAAGTAATCTCCCACGAGAATTAGTAATTAGATCTGTAATTTGTTGTTCTGTGATCTCTTTCAATGTGTCCTTTTGGTCTTCTTGATCTTCTTGATATTCTTGATATTCTTGGGGAGGAGCACTGAAAGAAAATGAAGGTTGTTGGGTTTGGGGAGTGCGAAAATCTTCATTAAAAAAGGAAATTGATTGGGGATTTTGGAGAATTTGGGGAGTTTGGGGAGAACAAAACTCGTACTCGTCTTTTAAAAGGTCAAATTTGGTTGATCTTTTACCAATAACGAAAATTGGTCGAGATAAGAAAAGGTTATTATTAAATTCAGTAAATTTAGCATTGATCGTTTGCCAAAGTTTATGGCTTCCGGGTGATGCTGATGTTTCAAGTTTAATCTTATCCACACATTTCTTCACCATTTTGTATATTTCAATTTTTGAATTTTCACCAAGTTTTTCTGGTACATTTACCAATTCACGACGTATCTATAAGGAAAATATATAATATGGATATATATTATTAATATGATAAGATATTCATTATTGTTGATTAATATAAGGTATTTTATCCACATGCCTCCTCCAATTTTTCTTCAGCTTCTTTACTGATTTTTGGAAGGTCACGCTTGATGGCTTGGATCAATAACTCAGACAATTTGTGTTGCAATCTTTTAACACCGATGCGGTCACTCATAAGATTTTTCCAAGGATCTTCTCTTTCAAAGAACTAAAAATATTTAAAAATGTTTAACATAATTTATAATAAAATTTAATGAACCGTAAAAACGTGAAATTTACATTTTCTTCATTTTGTCTTGCTTTTTCAAAAGTTATTTTATTATCTAAATCCTCCTTGGTTGGATTTTTAACAACATAGTATCCCAGAGAAAGTTTATGAACTTCTCCTCTTAAAATTTTTAACCAGATTTTATGTGTTGCTCGTTCAATAGTATCTGGCTTGGTCAGGACGCCAAGTGTGCGACGCCCTGCGGGATCGGCTTCCTTAGCGAGAGTTACTATAGCTTGATTGTCAATTTCATCACGGCATGTGATAGTAGCAATTATTATTGACTGTTCCTTTTTTATGTACTCTTTTACAAGTTCTTCAATCAAATTGATGAATTTTCTATCTTCCGCTTTCTCAGTATGACCTATAATATTATGCTCTTCAGTTTAGGTAAATGGTAATAATACATATTTTTAAGTTTGTTTACTTACGGATGATTCCAGGTAAATCAATTAAACTTAAATTTGGTACGTTCTTTCCTTTAATCTCTAAACAAACTACATTCTTAGTAAATTTAAGTTCATTGGTATCTGCATCATCATCGTAGTGCGTCTCAAAATTCCAATTAAGATATTCATCACTGTTTTTGGAAGGATTCAATAAAGCCTTTTGTGCCCTACGAGCCATTAGCTCAACTTCTTTATGAGATTTGATCAAACTTCCAAATTTAGCTTCAATCGGTTGAGAAAGACGATATCCTGTTTCATCATATTCTCGACGTAAAGAAATTTGACAAGACCATTCTACTTCTAATTCAATTAAGCGTAATTCCATTACACAACGAGTGCAAGTTCCATCAGATCTGGGTAACTATGTAGAAATTCAATTTTTTATGAAAAAAAGATAAAATATTATAGTATTTTATATCATAATTTCACAATTATTTACCTGGACATTTGAAATTGCTTCTAGTAAAGAACTTTTTCCTGCGGATTGATTACCGCAGAAGACTACAGTAGGCAAGTCAACTGCAGAATGCGCACCTATACGTCGAAGGTCATTTAAAATATTGATATATTGAGATGCTTTCTTCGCGTATTGAGTTTCAGCGATGGTATTTGAGAACTGGGTCATTTTAGAGAAATATTTAATAAAGAGGAAAAGGGCAAAACTTTTTTTTATGATGAATAATTCCGTTTTATACTTTTTCTAAATGATTTTTTAATGAAGATTCAAACTCCATTGAAGACTAAATTGGAACTTATATGACCATATCCATATAAAAGAAAGCCCTTATGTCAAATTTCTTTTTTGCTGTTAGAATGGTCATTTTTATCATTTTTGTCATAGATTTTGCGATAAAAAAATGTAAGCATCCTCAAATATACATTGTGCATTGAAAGGTTTTTCAAAAAACACTACGATCATGCAGATGTTTTTTTTAAAAAAAAAACATTTCACATATTTACTAATTAGTAAACACGTGAAATATATTATAATGCATATTTATATAAAACAGAAGAGTTACGTCTCCTTTAAATTTCATTAAAGAATTCATTATATATATATTGTAACGGATAAATTATACGACCAGAAGAAACGATTGGAAAAATGTTTTGTAATGAAACGTTTAAAACATTATCCTCCTTTAATCTGAATACAATTGTAATTTTGTAAACTGTTCTCTAAATCTAGCCAAATAATCCAAATAATGTTTATTTGTTTGACTACAAGGGTTACAAATTTATATTATAGTGACAAAAAATTCCACATGTAAACACGACACGTTATCACCATTAAACACAAATGGGCATAAAAATGTTTTATTATTACGTTTTATTTCGGAATACAGTAATTGTGTACATCCAAGTTTAGCCGAATTTAGAATTCTTTAAATCTCAAAAAAACACCACACAGCTAATGAAGAGACCTAAAATACTCAAGTTATCAAATTAATTAAGTCACGTGTGCTTGCGTTAAATAAACATTTAGACAAAGAGAAGGCAAAAAAACTTTCGTTAAATAAATTTTCAATTCCTAATTAATATTAGTAACTTTTAATTTATTTTTAATCGTTAATTCACTATTAGCTTTAATATAATATAATATTAATTCAATTATTAAAAGAAAACAATACTAAATCTCGAAAATCTGAAAATCTCTTCTGCTGTATATAACTTAGTCAAACTAGTCATGCAGGAGTTTCTCGTTTTAATTATTACCTATTGTCCGTGACTTAATGACAATATTTAATTTCCCTTATAATTTATTTGTACACTCTATTGTTTTGTACACAATATTAAATTCATTCAAGTAATCACTGCATTTCTTCATTATGCAACATAAAAAAAAAGAAGAGAGAATAGATATACTTGGAGAAATGCGGGGGCTTAACTTGAGTCTTCGATACAATTTTACCAATTTGAATAACATTTATACACCAAAATCAACGAAACAGCATTATTAACAGCATATTTGAACTTTTTTTTTCCAATTACATTATTTGTAACATATATTTATATTACATATTTACTTATATATTACATGTATTACATATAATACATTTGTTACATTTATTGTTGTCTAAATAAAAGCTTTCGAGAATTTTTATATATAAATAAGCCTTTGTCTTTGTTTTTCTTTCATAAAAAAAAAAGAAATTTCATTTCTTTGGAATATTGAATATTCTAACAATTTTCTTTGTTTGTTACTGGCCAAGAAATAAAGAAAATTGAATCTATTTTTATCCGAAATTTTTGATATTACAATACATTCCTTGAAACAAAGAAACAAACTAAACAATAAACATATATAAGCAAACATCTAAACAAAATCAATATTCATTTAAACTTTACGAGAATATGAAATCATTAATATTTTCTATCGTTTTACTTTTATCATTCATAAAATTTGTGTCTAGTGAATGTTTAGATTTTCCCAAATTTGATAGTAATGAATTTAGCGTAACAAAATGTGGTGGATTAAAAGAGTTTACAACGGAAGATTTCGTCGTCGATTCTACTACAAAAATTAAAATTAATAATAATAAACCAAAACCTGGGATGTGTAATACCGGAGGAAAAGTTAATATGTTTGAAATCGATTTCTCTTGTGATGGAAATACAAGTAATGCAACTTGTGAAAAAGCTAAAAGTTCTTTTGAAACTGCGGGAATGATTATTAGTTCTGCCTTAAAATTAAAAAGAAAAATTAAAGTAAATGCCGTGTTCACTAAATTTTGTGGAGTTTTTCTTGATTGTGGTGGTAAACCTGGTCCATTAGGTAATATCCAATATCTTTAAATATTTTATTGATATTAAATAATTACTAAATTAGATTAAGATTACTAAATTATTATTATTAAATTTTAGGTTACGGCCGTCCAGATCGATTTATTCAACTAAAAGATAAGGACGGTGTTGTTCGTTTATATCCTCAAGCTTTAGTTAAACAATTTGATTCAGTTGATCATCCTGAATATAATAAATATGATATCACAGCTAATTTTAATTCAGAAAGTACTGCTTTCTGGTTTTCCGGTGACCCTAATCCTCCTACTTCTGAACAAGTAGATTTTAGAATCGTTATAGTTCATGAATTTATTCATGGTTTAGGTTTATTAACTCAATGGGCGGATTATTTTAATCCTACAACTATAGCTTTAACTCCTTTCCCAAGTTTTCTTAGAAATAATGGTACCATAACTTTTACTGGATTCCAAGAAACCGTTTTTGATAAACATTTAGTATTCACCAATAATAATAATATTAATAATCCTGAGAAATATTTAACTAGTGTCCGAGAAAAAATTAATACTTTTGCTGGTGGGCCTAAAGCTAATACCAAATTCGACAATAGTTCTTCATTCACTGCTTCTTTTGTAAATAGTTCAAACTATAATTATGCTAAAAATTTATTAACTAAAGCTATTACCTCAGGAACTATTGGATTTTTACCTCACAATGCTAAAAATAATAACGACATTCTTTTAATTGAAACATCTTTAAACCCTTTTTTAAGTGGAAGCAATTTAAATCACTTGGATAATAATACTTATGCTAATACTCGGGATTTCGCAATGAGGTGGAGATTTCAACGTGGTGTTACGTTAGAAACTTTATATATTGCTAATGGTGGAGATAAAAGTAATAGTTGTGTCATAGGACCTAATACTATTAAAATTTTGGAAACTATAGGGTGAGTTTTTATCAATTTATTTATTACTTGTCGTATTTATTTATTTCTATATTATTAATATATTATTTATTTATTTCAATAGATATCAGACCATTAATTACAGAAAAAACAAAAAATTTCAGTCAGTTAAATTTTAAATTAGATAAATTTATTATTAAAAATTTGTGGTAATTTAATTCTTTTATTTTTTTGTGTTTTTTCATTATCTAAAAATATAAATATAAATATTAGGCATATGATAGGTTATAGGTTTATGAAAAACATCACAAAAAAAGATTTTCTTTGTAAATTATTTTATTTCATCTCATCTCATTTACAGTTTATACAAAAAAAAATCATAATAAAAATATTCATTATAATGAAAATATATACATATATTAAATTGGACACAATACTGAGAGACACTTATTGTAATTCAAAAATGAAATATGTTTATGTAAATTTTATAATAAAAATCAAAGTTTCTTTTTAGAAATTTCTTAAATTTACAATTTATTTTGATAAATTTTTTCTTTTTGTAAAATGTTTATCAATTATCAAAATGATACTTCCATTTGGAACTGCTATAATGATAAGTTTTCTCAACAAATATTTTGTTATAAAATATTATTTTTTTTTAGCTCACATTTTTACTTTAAATTTAAACATCTTATCTTTACAATTTTTGCATCTCTTTAGTATTGTAATATTTGGATTGACATACATGGTTATAACATTGTTAATTTTTTTTGTAACATTTAGACAAATCATTCAATATCACTTCCAAAATACAATATATCTAATTCACCTACTATATCTTCACATACTTTACACAATAATATTGAAACCTATAATTAAAGTTCACAATAGTTTGGTTTGATCCAGTTTGGCAGTAAAACTGGAAACCAAATTGAAACTGATTTTAAACTAGTTTTATTCAGATTTTATCAAATAGGATTTTACAAATTCACAGATTGGATCCAAATTGCACTATATGGATCCAGATTATACTTGTATGCAAAATTATTTTGAGGAAAAAAGTTGAAATAGTTTTTCATAGAAAATGAAATTATTTTATTTAAAACTCAAAATTTTTTGATTACTCAGATAAATTTCTTAATTAAAGATACATATAACTGGATACTTTTTTACTTCTATATATAGAATAAATTCTGCATAAATCTCAAAAATCCAAAATTAATTTTGGGAACATGTATAATCCAGATTAAATCTTAAGGTTTTGAATTACAAATTGATTCAAATCTAAAAAAAATAAGATCTAACAGATCCAGATATTATTTTTTTTGGATTCGAATTGATCTGTAATCTAAGGATTCTATAAAAATAAGGAGAAAAAGTGAAATAGAAGAATTTTAGGAGAAGGAAAAAAAGTGAAATAAAAAAATTCTAGAAGAAAGAGAAAAAGTGAAATAAAAGAATTCTAGGGGAAAAAAAAAGAAATCTTTTATTCATCAAAAAATATTTAAAATATTTTTATAGATTCAAATATTTTTAATAAATTCAAATATTTTTATGGATTTAGATCAAATTAAAATTGGATTCAGATTTTAAAAAGTTGAATTTATATATAATGAATCTATATATGTTGTCAAAACTAATTTGACTTTGACTTAACTCTTAAAATTTCAATTTTTAATTGCGTCTGACTCAACTAATTGCGTCACTCATTAATAAAAATCAAATTTACCTTGACTCCAATTTTTCTCAATTTTAATTGAGTCAGACGCAATTAAAATCAAGAAAAATTGGAGTTAAGTCAAGGCAAATTTTGATTTTTACTAGTAATTGATGCAATTAGTTAAGTCAGACGCAGTTAAAAATTGAAATTTTAAGAGTTGAGTCAAGGTCAAATTAGTTTTAATGACACGTATAGATGAATCAAAATTAAGAATTAGGAGATCAAATTCAAATATTAATAAAATCTGATCTGATCTGACTTTGCAGAACCCTAATATCAAAATCCTTCAAAATTAATATATATATATGTAAATCAAAATTTTCAGTTCAAATTCTGTTTATAAACTATGACTGAACTGAAACTAACCAAATATTTTGGTTTATATATTAATAAACTGAAATTGACAGTTCAGTTTCAGTTTTTACTGAACCAATTCAGAGTTTTACCTATAATGTATCTATAAAAAAATATCATATACAAGGTTTAACCAAGAATTGTAAAAATCATTGTAAGACCTTTGGAATCTATAATAGGTTACACAAATTTCACAACTATTGCTCCTAAGAAGTTAATAAAATATATATATAATATGCCTTTGTCTAATAATTAAAGTTTCTTCTTTAGTACTAAACCAGACAAAAATAACAAAAAAATAGAATAAAACAACTATATTGAGCATTAAAAGAAGAAATAAAATAAGTTGTCACAGGTTAGAAGGTAGAACAATTGGTTAGGCAGTGGAACAATTGGTTAGGCAGTGGAACAATTGGTTAGACAGTTACCTATTTATTTATTTAAACAGACGAAGTGCCTTAACTTACTTAATAAAGTCTTATAAAATAATACAAATGTATGTAAAATATTACGCTGAATACTTTTACTTAGAGGTCAGAAAGTGGTTAGTATAATAAAGTTTTGAGTTTTTTTTTACAATCTTTATTATTTTTTATCTTTATAGATCCAATCACAATCAAGGATCTGGATAATCGTGATTAAATTCCAAAAATGCGCCCATTATTATTTACTAATCTTAAAATTATCACTTAGAGTTAAGTTTCTATTTCCATTAAATAAATCATTTGTTCGTTAATGAGCACATTAATATTTTATTATTTTATTGATATATTATTTAAACATATATTTGCACATAATTCAAATATTTCATAAAATATAATAATTATCAACGAAATTGAAAATGTCAAAATATGAAATTACGAAAACTCGTGACTATCACGAAACGATTCATATAAAAATTTTAAAGAATTTTTGGAATGCTTAGACTAGATTTCCTATCATAAAACCTTAATAAAGGAATAAGTTCTTATAAGTTCTTATATTTTTTATGTATAATTTTGATAATTTAGATAATTTATATAATCTATATAATTTATATTTTTAACATATAATGTTCATAATTTGATAAATGTCATAATCTTATTAAGAGATTTGCTAGAAAAATACAATTTCCAAGAAATAAATAAAATATGCATATATCAAGATTTATAATTGCCAATGCCAATTACCATTTTGGTCATATTGAATACGTTGAGATGCCGATGCCGAATTAACATCATATGAAAATTGGGTAAAAGTTGGCATAATTGCATTTTCATAAATTTGCACTGAAGGAATGTATGAATTTTGAGGTGACGAAATGACACTCGAAGTATCTTGTGGAATGTGTGGAATGGAAAAATTGAATTCTTGCGCAATTGCACATTGTTGCAACGAATAAAAAAAATCGGTACTTTCGAAAGTTGGTTCATAAATTTCACTGGTGATCAATTTTTCAAATTCAGAAGGGGCGGGATTTTCATTTGAAATAGAAGTAGATGTCGTTAACGAATCATTTTTGGATTTAATGGGAGAAAAATTTTCCGCCGTTGCAATGTTTTGTAAGTAAAATTTATCTCCTTCGGGCATTAGAACCATTTGAGGAACGATTACTGAACATTTTGCATTTTGATCGGATTTTTTTCCAAATAGTTCATTATGAACTAGGAAATCTAAGCTACTCAAAATAGTATATACATTTTTTATCTCAAAAGATTCCACACTCCACCTTTCTTGAAGTTTCTTGGAAATTTCTGGTTGAGAAAAGTGAGGATATTCTTGTCGGACTATCGATTGGTTGTCTTTTCTGTAGAGAATAAACCCATTTTGAGCGCGTTTTTTTACTTTCTTTAATGTTTTCTTGGAAGGTGCTAATAACTCTTCCAGAGGCAAATTGGTTTTTAAGATCACACCTTGACTTTTTATGACATCTAGGTGCTTTTTGATAGCATTTTTTAAAATTTCTCGAAAATCTTTAGAATCGCGAAGGGACGAAGATGAATCAGTTGCTTTAGGCATCGTTAAAAATGAAAGAAATGAAAGACGAATTGAATTTGAATTTGAACCCAGTGCAGACCATCCATGAGAAAAAAAAACGCGTAGATTTATATAAAAATTTCTTCTAAGAATCAACTTTAGTTCTTGATTTAGGTTTTTTGTTTTCCATATTTTTTTGTGGTTCAAATGTCTAATCCCAAAGAATCGGAAAAATTTTAAGCAATTAAAATTTTTTTGCTGAATATTAGCCACTCAAATTTAATGGATAGATTGAATGCACATTGGATTTCAATTGCGGAAACAAGATTCCAGCAACCCAGATTTGTTTAAAAAAGATCAACATATTTTTTTTCTCAATTAGAAATTACCACTACTTTAATTTGGGCACAATGACCACAATTTTAATTGTAGCCGAATAATAAAAAAGTTGCAAATTTGAAAAACTATACACGACAAGTTAGCCAGTTTCAATAATATTTACTAATTTTTTTCTTTTGAAATATAATTTTATATTGACAAAAGGTAAAACAATTCATTTCCAAAAATTGTTTATAAGTAAATTAATTAATACACCCATTATGTCTGGTATTGTATTGGTAGGTGCAAATAATAGGCCGTTGACAAATGTTTTCTGAACATCTTTTCTTTGGTTGCAATCATTATTACCAATAATACATTTATTGCATGAAAATGGATTAGGGAACTATGTAATTTTGCCTACCGGTTTTGTTAAGATTAGCAATATTATAATTTATTTAATCTATAATGCAGAAATTTGAGATAATAAAATAAATTTTGTATCAATATATTTCGGATTTTCGAATGTCTATCTGATAATCTGACATTGTATTATATTAATTATATTAAATATTGAAATATTATAAAGATCAAAATATAGCTAAATCATTTGTTTAATCTATAGTTTATTTTGAAAGATTATATTTTTTGAAAAAATTAAATATCTCATTAAATGACTAATACTAAAAACACACTTAACATAAGTATCCCATCCCATAGTTTAAAGAAAAAGAAACAAAATTCTTAAAGAATATGGCACATTCTTTGCAGTTGACGTTTCAACTAAATCTTTTTCTGTTAATTGTAATAGAATAGTTGATTTTTATTTTGCATAAAATTCTTTATCAATTATCATATAATCACTTGATAATTTTCTAAAACAAGTCATCAAAAAAATTGTAACACACCAATCATATCATAAATATGTTTAGTATTACCTTAAATAGGGGAAATTGTTAGTATTATCTTATTAATATTATCTTGAAACATTGGATTTTTTCAATCAAGAAATCACTGTCCATTTTCTTTACTTTTGTACTTTGTCAGATAATTAACTTATAATGAGTAATAATTACCAAATAATTACTAAATAATTGCATGAAATTTGATATTTAAATAAAGATCTTCTAAATGTAATTGTAAAAAAAAAAACGAAATCCAAAATAACATCAATAGAATTAATAGAATTAATGGAAAATAGAATTCATATTGTGTAATATTAGGTTTTTTTATATTACAGCAATAAATAAATATATCAGGTCATATAATAAGTCACAAATTACACAGATTGCTAATATTAAATATAAATAAAATTATGCCTAATATGTAAATGACGAAATAAAATAAAAAATAAGATACAAATTTCATTCGTTACTTAATAATAAATAGGTTCGTCTATTGAACGTGGGTTTTTACTATTTCGAGACGTAATGATTTATTAAGTCTATTCCTCCATGGGGGCATTGACTACATTTTTAATATTATTTTCTTATCTTGAAAAAAATAGAATTATCGCAATTTTTAATCAATGCATTCAAGAATTTTAAAACCAAATCTTAATGTCCATTTATCCGAAATTATTTAAAAATGATTTATAATTTTATAAACTTTATCAATAATAATGTTTTATTTAACATTACATTTCATAATTATGTATATAATGGAAGAATAAATATAATGGAAGAATAAATATAATGGAAGAATAAATATCATGGAAGAATAAATATAATGGAAGAATAAATATCATGGAAGAATAAATATCATGTCAAATAGAAAAAAAAAAAGAAAATCCGAAAAGACTATCCCTTACTAATGTTTTATAACCATATAAGACGCAAAAGAGTTCTTTTATTGTAATAAATGACAATCCACATACACATTTAAATAAAAGTTAATTTAATTTGTTGGTAATTACTAACGTAATATTGAAAAAATATAATGCACAGTAAATCTAAAAAATCTTTTAATTAGACGTTATTAAATGTAACAAAATATTATGTAAATTGAAGATCAAAAAAAAAAACTTGAACCCATTGTGTCTAAAAGCGTATTTGAAGGAATGGGTAAAAAATGTTCACTATATATTTTTCAATATAAAATCACGTGAAAAATATAATGTTTACACCACTTTACACAAATGAAATTGTGTATTACTAGGAAAATCAGGCTTTGCTGCATAAAAAAAACAAATAGTAGAAAAAAATCAACACTTAATTTGGGTTGAAAGTATCAGTCACGTCATGAGCCTTTCGTTACTTCATTTATTTTCTTTTAGGAGGAAAACTCTTTACAGAAATATTTCAAAGATTTACTTTGGTTATGCATTTACTGTACATTAACTTTAAATTTACGATTTTGTTACAATTTGAACCATGGAACAACCATCGAGACCGTAAAAATGGAATCTGTTCTCATTTATTTACTTTAATTTATTCAAAAAAAAAAATTTTCACCTTATGAGTTTCACAAAATCCAAAGCCAAATTATTTAAATTATTTATTAAAAGAAAATTCTTATGGAACAATATTTTGAGTATATTTTATTTAATCCTTTTCAGAATTAAATGCAATATTTGTAAGACCCCTTTTAACAATCACAATGTTCACGTTCGATTACGGAACGTCTTTATCCCGACATTTACAATAAAATCCGATTATACTATTAACTGATCAATATCACTATGTTATTGATACAATATTATTTATTATATTGTTTATTATATAACACTGATTACATTATTGATGATATTATTTTCATGAGCACAATTTTCCTATCAAAATCATGGTTATTGAATTTACCAATGTTTTCTGGTCACAAATGTTATATTTGTTTAAAAAGTTATGATTTTCGCAGAGAACGTAATGAATTATTTAATTGGTGTTTGGAAATATAGAAAATTACGTAAAAAAAATCAATAGTTTTCCGCGATTTATTAATTACGTTTTGATTATTGAAAATACAATTTTGCACGCTAAACTCTCTTTAGGAATTTAAAATTCTCAATATTAAGATTAAACTCCGAGTTAAGAAAATATCAAAGAAAATTTAATTAAAAATATCTGAAATTATTCCTTTTTTGTCTTGAATGAGATAAAATTTATTGATATTTATTTTTTAAAATAAAGCAAATACACTTTAAAATAAGATTCGCGTTACATTATAGCCACAAGTGTGGCTGACAGTATACATATAAACTTAGAAAAATCTCATTGTTTGACACTTTCGAATTTCTTGTGCCTCAAAGTGTGATCTAGAATGGAAACTTAAAAGCGGAGTACCATCACCGAATTCCGGTAATAATATTATTATCATATCCTAAAATAGTAGATAGTTAGTTAAATGCCCTAAAAATAGTTTAATCTTAAATAAGAAATAGTTAAAATAGTTTTATATTAAATAGTCTAGATAGTTAAAGATTGAATGCTAGTATCAATAAAAGTGTTCATTGAATTCTTTACTTTAGCAATAGATTATATGTGTTAGAAGAACGATTATTCGATATTCTAAAATTAAAGTGTAACGACAAGTATAATTGTTGATTTTTCCAAAATATTGGAAACTTGAAACGGTAACACTTGATAATTATCAATTCTCTTTATCCAAAGTTCTAATACTATTGGTCCTTAAACAAACAACGAATACTACTTACAAATTTTCTCGAAAATTTTAATTATTAAATGTTATAATTTTATCCTATCATTATATTAATGTAATTTACCATGACAGATAATGTATATTTTGGATTTATGGATCAAAGTTAGATCGAATTTATAGAGATACATGTGTATATGGATTTCTCTTTATGTCAACAATGGATATTTATCATCTATATTTTAAATTGGAATTATTTTAAATTAGAATAATTTAAATTACGATTTTAATTTATCATCTGTATTTTAAATTAGATTTTAACTTTAATAAGTGACCCCGATAGGAAATTTTTTTTTTTTTTTCACCCGAAAATATTAAAGTTTGTTATCACAAACTATCTTATGATCAATTAATTAAGTGATAAAACTTTAATTATAATTTTATAATGTATATTTAAATATTTGTTAATTTTTACTAAATAAATTATATCATTATTTTTGTATATATATATATATACGGCAATTGATAGAGCTGAATAATTTCTGTTCATTAATTCTCTTTGAATTCGGTCATTTTCAGACTATATGTGTAAACAGAAATTATAATTAAATATAATAATATTTAATTACAATCGAAAAAATTTTAACTGTACACGTTAAATTTTTATTTGCGAAAAGAATTTACCAAAAAATAAAAAAATCTCCGATATTCCGATATTTGATAAATTTTATATTTAAGTAAACCTTCCCTCTTTGGTTATCTTCTGTGTGTTTTCAATATTATTTCAGTTTTGGGTAAGAATTTTATTTAAACCTGCGCGTTAGAACATGAGTTATAAAATATTTGATATACATTTATTAAGAGTTTTCAATTTTCTTAGGGCTTCTTTCCTCACGCGTCCGCAGGTTATCTTTCTTTAATAAACCAACCTTTAACCTATAAATACATAAAATGTCTTCGTTATATCATCCCTACGATAATCATTATCCTCAGGAACGCACACAAAGTCCTAAACTTGAATTGAGTTCCTCTTCTGATTCAATTAAAACCAAAAGAAAAAGACCTGAAGGTGATGTTCCAGACCAAGCGCTTCAATATGCTACCATTGATGTGATTAGATCACTTCAGGCTCAAACTCCAACTGGGTAATTAAATTAATCCGTTTTATGAATGGCATAATTTTTTGTTAATAAAAAATAAGGATGCATTATTTAAATTTTTTTTCTTTAAAAAATAGTATTCCAGATAACTGGCAATATAGGTTAGATATTGTTCAAGAGCCAATGCGAGCACGTATGTGTGGTTTTGGTGAAAAGGTAAGAATTTATTACATTAAATCATTTTTATTATTTTATTTATTTTCATTTCTTAGATTAGTCATATTTTAATATTTATCTTTTTCAGGACCGTCGATCTATATCGCCTTTGCCTTTTATTCGCTTGCACATAACTGAAAACAATAAGCCAGTCGACATCGAGTTAGTCAAATAATTTTTACTTTATTTTACTTTTTTTTCCCATTAAAATGACATAAATTATTAATATTATCTTGGAAATATAATGTTTTGATTACTAGCAACTTTGACCCTGGATTTTTTACCATTTGTGCGATCCTATATGATTATAGGTCGAACAAAGAAGCTTCGATAGTAGTTCATCCACCCTCTGGCACCAACATAAGCAATGCGTCTCAACAGTTAGGCATGAAGAATCTCGTTGGCAATTGCCTTGTGGATGGAAAGCGTCTTAAAGATACTGAAGGAGAACTCGGTATCTGGTTTGTTTATCAGGATCTTAGTGTCCGTACTGATGGGGTTTTTTACTTGAAATTTGAACTAGCCTATATCGGAAGGTAAGGAAAAATATTTGGAATTTTAATGATCCGAATTTGGACATTCATTTTTCCGATACCATTGTTTGTGCTTTGATTTGTTTACGATCTCGATTTGGTTAATGTTATAAATCCAATTCCTTGGAATCGGATTGTTGATATACAAAAAAATTTATATGTTGATTATTTATCTTATCATTATACGTTTATCTGTAGTTTGGGTCGAATTAATGATAAAGGCATTGCTCCTATACCAGTATTAGCGACAGCTACCTCACAACCCTTTACTGTTTATCCCCCAAAACGGTTTCCTGGAATGATCGGTAGAAATTAATTACATTTGTTGACTATTTATTAATAATATGGTCCCTTTTATTAATTCTATTTTTATATAGAACCTTCTCCACTTGCCCGTTGTTTCAGCAAGCAAGGGATTAAAATCCCCGCTAGAAAAGAGAACAAGAGTTCCAAATTTAGCCCTGAACAAGAGAGCTAAATTTAGCCCTAAGATTGAGGTTCGAATTAAAATCTTCCATCAATCTTTTTTTAAAAAACAAGTATGATATATTGAATTAATGATTCTATATCTTTTTTAGATAAATAATTATATTAAATTCTCCAAGTTTTTAAACAATTTATGGATTTTTACGTTAAAATAAGTCAATTAAGTTTTTAAAATAATATTTGTTAAGGAATCAAGCATACATTTAAGAAGGAATATTTGATTAAGAATTTCAAATAATTTTATTAGTTTGTTTTTTTCGTTGAATATAATTTATAGGGTATGTACGATGTATCATTGGATAAGGATTTTTGAAATCTTATGATATTCGAAAACAATTCATTAAGAAATGTATGAAATACGTTCATTATCGTTTAAAATAAGAAAATGAATACAGTAATAATAGGTAGCAGTTGTATGATTTTAGAAAAATGCGTTCATTATGGTATGTATAAATATAGGCATTAAATTCGTGAACTAGGATACATTTAATTATTCATTGTCAAAATTAGCGAAAGATATTGAATTTTTTTTATTAAGACAAACAATTTAATGCACGACCATCTTATTCTTTACATTTAATAACTAAAATATTAGTTTCACAATAGAACCATCTTAATGTATATTTAGCAAGTAGAAATATAAGAAACAAATGAATAAAATGTATATGAATATTTATTGGTCAACCAAAGAAGCCTCGCTTCATTATACTTTATTATTATAAATTGTAATATATATCACACTCACAGTATCGTTGCCCTTCTTAAGTATAAAATCTTTAATAAAAAATCATATATATAATTAAAGATTTATATGTAGAGCCTTTAAAACTAATAATTAAAAATTAAAAAATATATAGCACAGTCGTTTCGTATTTAACTTTAAGATATTATAGAAATCCTTAAATCTTTATTGCTCTCCCTTCGTAAAGTTTATACTTGCCTTGATGGTTATATTTTAAGCAAAATAACAAAATCTCAAAATACTTGTATTCTAGTATAATTCAAAATATGCATATAATTCTTTATGAAATTAAATCTTTTTCTTGTATTAGCATCCACAAGATCTTATCTACCATTACCCACCGAATCTTGATGAACGTAAATATTATAATTTTCCTTTCGATCTGTGGGAGGAAACAGAATATATTTAGTATAATTATTTCTATAAATCATAACAAGGAGAAACGTACAATTAAATGCTTCTAATATTTTTTGTATTGTTCCTTAGATGTTATTTCATATATCATTTTGATTCCGGAACTAACTACTGCTAATTTGCTATGACAAGCGTATTAGATAATAATGGAAATTTTTATATTTTAATCTACAGTCAACGCGGTCTAAAGATATCCCTTTTTTCTTTTTTTTTGTGCTTTTTTCTCATCTATTTGTTTTTTTAATGAATGTTATATAATGATTTGTATGGTTAAAAATGACATCCGGAACTGGTGTTTCAACAGAATAATTCTTAATCTATATCGAAAAAAAACCGTAAAATAGGTTGAGACAAAAAAAAATTAAAACGTTGAACTGACCAACAAATTCCCCCGACTTTAACCCATAGAAAACATCTGGAAATAGTTAAAGGACAATATTCAAAACAAAAAATTTTTCAAAAACCGTTGATGAGCTCAAGACTGCTTTGAGTGAGTAATGTATCAATTCTTAGGAAAGTTGTGGATTCTATACCACGAAGAATTGAAACAGAATTGGATACAAAGAGAGGGTCAACAAAGTATTAGCTAATTATAAAAAAAAAACAATATAGAAATAAAATAAATCATGTGAATTTTTTATTTTAATAAAAATCGGGCGTTACTTTCCGACGCGACTGCACTTGATGTTACTACAATGTCTTGGTTAACCATAAACACAAAAAAATTTATGAAAGATTTTATTGTACTGCAACATGATCGGTGTTTCAGTTTATAAAAATAACAAAAAATGGATTATTTATTTATTTTCCTTTAGCTTTTAAAATAGACTAATTCGTAAGTGATAAAGTTATGAAACTAATTATATAAATCTTTAATTCTTTATTTTTTTTTAGACTGCGCAAGATGAAAATATTGGTCGTATCGATCATATTAAATTTATTGAAGAAATTTTTATAATTTCTAGTGAGTAATGAATAATGAAAAGAGAAGATTTATCCTACTCTAGCAATATCAAAGCAGTTTATGAATGGTCCATTCCAAATGTTCCACATAATGATAATGAATCTTCTTCGCTTATAACTTGCCATTCAGTAAAGAAAATGTAAATTTCATTAGTAAATATGTAACATATTTCTAAAAAAAATTTGATAAATTAAATATAAATATATATTCACATAAATTAGGTGTTCTCTCAACTAGAAATATAGGCATTTGTTGTGTTAGATGGCTAATAGTTAGTCCAGCAAAGCTCAAGAAAAAATAAATATAGGTTATGAAAAATTAAATATTTATTTTTCCCTGATAAATATTTTTTTTTTGTAGACCCATTGAGCAGCATAAAGAAGGGAAGGATCATATGACATCTTATCTATCTTTACAAAATAAGAAAATCCGAATAAATAAACAAAACACAAACATTATAATATTTAAAAATTTGGTATAATTATTTCTCAAAATGTATATATTATAAAATATACGTACAAATCAAAGCGAATGTAAAAGTTATACTATATATTCGGATAACAATCAAATGTTGTTTAAGTGTTTTGAGAGTCTTAAATTTCTTTTAAAAAAATGAATTCGAAATCATCTAATGTTTTTCTTATATTGTTCTTTACTATAAATTGGTTAATAGCAACCGTTTTTTGCTATAAACCAAGTTCACGACAATATCAAAGTAGTATTCTTATTGGCTCCAAGATTTATTATTAAATTTTTATTTTCTGGGTCAAAATTATATGAAACAAATAAAAAAAAAATTTTATTATTAAAAAGATTATTTATTTTTTAGGCTAATTAAAAAATGTATTTGGTAGTAGGTGAATTTATTATTAAATTTTTTTATTTTTATGGATCATGATAACATGAAACAAATATTAAAAAGATCAAGATTATTTATTAATTTTTTAAACTTTTTATTGATTGAAAATATATTTGTTTTAATTTGAATTATTTGAATTGATTTGATTAATAAATACTACATATATACAATGTAAAAGAATTTTATTATTATTATGAAGAGATTATTTATATTATGATCGCTGGACTTGAAAATCATCACACAATTGCATCTTCTTCCTTTAAATCAGCAATTAAAGCCGAAAACATTTGGTATAGAGGAATATCTGATGATAAACAACAACTTAAAGAATCTGATCTTTAATTCTTGTTTCGGTGAATAAAAATCTATTAATATCCAACTAGAATCTGTGTTTCATCTCACCTAAATTCTTTTGAACTTTATACCATTGTTGTGTAATATGATTTCCGAACAATTCATATTATTTATAGTCAATCGCTTAATGTGATACGTTTTGATTCCAAAAGTTCTCCGTACAACGTGTTTCAATAAAATTTAGATCTGACAAACTGTTTGCTAACATAGTCTAGTTTAATTTCGTCATTAAGCACAATATTATCAAAAAACTTGGACCGACATTTAGTATTGTTCGTTCTCAACAAGAATAGAAATAAACTATGCATTGTTTGTGTAATTCTTTAACGTATTTTTAGGTTTTTTGGATGTAAATTTTACAATAAAACCTCCAAAAATATTCGCAAATTTCTTCAAATTCACTTTTTTTTTAAATTCTTTTTTTTATTTTTGTAAAATGACGATTACCGAATATCAAAGTGATGGTTTTCTTGGTTTGGTACATGGAGCTGGTGCGGTGGTAAGTGATCTTAACAAATACTCTGACAAATTTTATTCATTTAGCTTACATTTTACTTCTTTCAATTAGATTACTTTTCATAATATTATCATCTCTATCGTTTTATACAAAGCTCGTAAATCCTATATTTCTAATATCAACAAAATTATCTTGAATCTTAGTTTCTTGATATTTTTACTGTTCGGATTCGTAGCTCAAAACACACCTGCCTGGGTGGATATATATAGTTGCAGATTTCTATTTTATATGCAGTCTATTTCATCATTTTCTTATAGAACAGCCTTGGCATTTTTTTTATTGTGGCGTTTAAGACAAGTTGGAAACTCGCAAATGGATAAATGGGCGAGCATCATCTTATTATCAACAAGGTCAATAGCTCACGTATGTAAAGTTATTCAAATATATAATTACTTTCTCTCGCAATTTATTTATGACCCTTCTCTTTTTTTTATGGATACAGCTTGCAGAATATGGTTTTATCAGAATATCAGTAACCAGATCCGTACTTCGAAATATTTGTGTAGTTGATCTGAGAAAACAATTTGTACCAGAAACGATTTCATTATGCATAGACTTTTTGATTGATATATATGTTACGTGTAGATTGATACAAGTTTTTCGTAATGCCAACATGAATGCAGCAGGTCTCAGAGAAAGTATGAGTAGGAAAACAAAACGAACATTATTTACCGCAGTTATGTATTGGAATTTCGTTCGTTTGGCAGCAGCTTTTGGACAAAATTTAATGGAAGTTGTGAACATTGCAACTAAACGTGTGAATATTAATGTCAACCGTGATTGGAATGCAACTATAGCCTTTTTTAATGTATTTTTCGTTATTCTAATGTCATATGTTGTGACTGTAGATGCTGAAATTGTTAAAGTAATCGAAGGTGATTATCAAAACAAAGAAGGATCAAGTAAATTTACAAGTAAATTTACAAGTGAAAAATCGAGTTACTCTAGTTCCTCCACGAATCGCACGGCTTATAAAAATACTGGTTCAGTATCACTTCCAAAATATAATGCACCTAATACACCTACTTCACCACAAAGTAATCATGATGTATCCATGAAAAGATTGTCATTCTTTGAATGGACCAACCTTGTTTTGGGCTTTCGACATGAAAAAAATCATGTGCAGGAATTTACCCAAGAGGAATTTGAAGAAATTATTGAAAGACCTACCGGTCGTGATCCCGAAAAAGGCGAAGCTACTAATGATCCAAATCGCGACAGCAATATCAAAAACACGACTGACGTTTAAAAAATATTTATTTACACATAGTGTAATTTAAAAAAGTTTTTAGTTATTTTTCCCTTTAAATTCTTGTATAATATTTATTCACCTTAAAATTTAGAAATTCTATTTATTCCATTATAATAATAACACTTTATTTAACAAAATAAATAATGTTTAATTGATATTATATTAACTCGAATTCTAATACATGACTTAAATGCATCTGGGTTGTTTTTTGATTGTTTGACAGGAGTTTTCAATCATTTGTTATAAATTCAAAATTCAACAGTTAATACAAAACAGAAGTTTATACAAATTATTGTTATAAGTATATTTGCATGTGCAGAAAAATATCAATTATTCTATTTATCTAAATGCGTATGTAGTGTCGTTAAGTCTGAGCTAAGCCAAGCTGGACCGAACCAGCTGAACCAGTTTGACTTGAGAGTTTTAAGTCGTCGGTTTGGTTTAGCTTGACTTGGCTTCTAAGTTGACGGGTCAAACCAATGGGTTGATGGAGCCGATAGTAATGACCCATCAGTTTGACTTTTAGTTCAAGTCAATACGGTCCAGCTTGATTTTGACTTCAAGTCGGACCAAGCCGGACCATTAACAACACTAGTCTGAGAACAAAGCGTATCATCTATCTAATTACATTTGTAACGAACAAAAGATATTATTTCATATTGATTTTTAAAAGATATTAAAAAATTCTGCTGTTTTATAAATCTAAACTTTTGATATTCTTAACCGACCTAAATTGTTGCTTTAAAAATTAATAAGTATAAATAATTTTTCCAATATCTTAATCACGGTGTGACATACAACGTTTATGTCATCCTTTTTTTAATATTAGAGAAGAATTTTATTGTGGCATTTAAGACAAATCTGAAACAAACAAGCAAATAGGTAAATGGGCGAGTATTATCTTATTTTCAGCAAGAATATGTAATGTCTCTCACGTTGTGTAGTTACTATTATTTTACAATTATTTTATGATTTTTTTATGTAGCGTTTGGTTTTATCAGAATATCTGTACTCAAATACCCACTTCAAAGTTGTGATTATGCTAAAAGCTTATTTATACCAAAAGCAACCACAATGTTCCTTGGTATATTGATTTATTTGTATATTACGTTAAGATTAATACAAGTCCTTTGTAATGCCAATAAAAATGCAGAGCAAATATGAGTAGAAAAACAAAACGCACATTATTTACTGCTGTTATATATTGGAATTTTGTTCATTTGGGAGTAGCTCTTGAACACAATTGTGAACTTAATCTTTTCTTACCAAAGTTGTGACTCTCGATGAAATTGCAACTAGAAACTTTTTAGTACATTTATCCTTATAAATATATTATAACTGTTGATGCTGAAATTGTTAAAATAATTGAACCAAAATAAAAATATCTAAAAGTAAGAAAACGAATTACGCGACTTATAACTACTTCTTTTTAAATAATTCTTCAAATATTTATTTAACAAAATGAATAATAAATCATGTTTAACTTGAATTCTAATACATGACTTAAATGCATCTGAGTTGTTTTCATTTGTTATAAAAATAAACGAATGATTTTTTACTAAACTAAGAATTACCCTAATACAAATCAGAAGTTTATTGTATTACATTTTTTTTTAACATAATGCACACATTGCAATGTATGGAAACAGTGGATTAAAAAAAGCAAATTTTATAAGTATATTTGACATGTCAAAAAATATGAAATAATTTAAATGCTAAATGAAAATGTAGACACTAAATGCTAAATGCTAAATGCAGAAAAAATATCAATTATTCTATTTAAATGCGTATTAAATGTGAATATTAGAATATTATAGGCAATGAGATGTCCACATTTGTATTCTGTTGGGCAAAATATTACGTTGGAATTGCGTTCCTTTTATTCTCATCCAGGGGAATTGCTCTTTTCTTATGACCGAACCAGCTGTTAAAATAGAATGCTCTCTTATGACCGAACCAGCTGTTAAAATAGTATCGACGTTTTGTAAATGGTTGGACATTTGTAGTAGTGGGATTAGTAGTGGGATTTTGAGGAATAGGATTTGGAAGAATACCATTGACGGCCACGAAAAGGATAACCATGATGATGAAGAATGATGATTTCATTGTTGTAATGATGATGATGATATTAAGGATATGAAAGAAAGAAAGGATAGGTATTGAAAAATGTGAATATGCTAATTGTAGTTGAGATTTAATATTAACAAAATGCAGACTTTTCAAGAAGTTGAAAATTTTTGTAATATTTAAATTATAATTTTATTGCCAGCAATATGAAAAAAAACGAAAGAATGAAAGATACAAAAAAAAACGATTCATGAAAGCTCTATTTAAATATAAATGCTAAAACTTAAAACAAATTCTTCACATAATTATCAATTATACTATTAATAAATAAATTATCTGCTAACCATTTTGTCTTGAATTGTCAAAGGCGCGAACAAATAACTTATAAAAATAACATTGTAAATCAAATAAAGATACTTGTAGATAATAAAATTTATTAATAAAATACATAACGAATTTCTAAAATATTCGTTATGAATTTTCGTTTTATAACGAATGCCTGATTGGCCCAATCACTAGATTCGTTGTGTTTATTAATTTTATAAGTAATTATTGTTTTCTTAAGAAAGCATGGCTCGGTAATACAAACTATATTAACAGAAACATAAAAATTTGTTAAAAAAAAAGGGATGTTGTCACTGAAACTAAAAACATATTTAAATCAGAACCATTGCTTTTTATGATATTAATAGTTGTTTCAGGAATGAGATTATGTAGATCTCTTTCCGTTTATCAATACTAATAATAAATAAACTAGTGGGGCACCTCCAAATATAAAAAATTTATTTGCTAACCATTTTTTGCTTTAAATTGTCAAAGACGTGAACAAATAACTTATAGAAATAACACTGTAAATCAAATAAAGGACAGTAAAAATATTTGTATGCATATAAAAAATATAAAAATCATTATATACATATTTGTAGAATAACTCCGCTAGTTAATAAACCAATACACTGAAACAAAACATATGACAAAGAATTCACGTTATGCCATGAATTTGTGTCACGGCCTGAATTAAATAAAATTTGTTCTAGAAGTTCTATATATGGCCATTCTATTTTTTCTGGCCAAAAGTATCCAACCACTATTATTCCAGCACATTCGCATGAAATTTTTAGGATATAACCTGTCTGCTTTTGACCACGCAGACAGGATATAACCTAACCCCTATTGTTCCACGCAGAAACGGAAAAAATGACGGCTAACAAAATAATAATTGTCGATCTGGGTGTACTATAAAAAATTTTCTTGATAAAATTTTCAGGGATCAGAAATATTAATTAAACTTCATCATAGCGCATGGGTGGTTCCATGATTTTTATTAAAGTTTCCAAATTCGTATATTATTTATTTAAAAATCATTTATATTGAATTCCAATACATGACTTAAATGCATCAGTTATTTTTTCCGAATTGTTATAAATTCTAAATTCAAAATTACTCTAATAGTTAATTAATANAATTAAATAAAATTTGTTCTAGAAGTTCTATATATGGCCATTCTATTTTTTCTGGCCAAAAGTATCCAACCACTATTATTCCAGCACATTCGCATGAAATTTTTAGGATATAACCTGTCTGCTTTTGACCACGCAGACAGGATATAACCTAACCCCTATTGTTCCACGCAGAAACGGAAAAAATGACGGCTAACAAAATAATAATTGTCGATCTGGGTGTACTTTAAAAAATTTTCTTGATAAAATTTTCAGGGATCAGAAATATTAATTAAACTTCATCATAGCGCATGGGTGGTTCCATGATTTTTATTAAAGTTTCCAAATTCGTATATTATTTATTTAAAAATCATTTATATTGAATTCCAATACATGACTTAAATGCATCAGTTATTTTTTCCGAATTGTTATAAATTCTAAATTCAAAATTACTCTAATAGTTAATTAATACAAATCAGAAGTTTAATGTTATACATTTTTTTTCAATATAATCAATAATAATATAATGTATGGAAAAAAAGGAAATTTTATAAATATATTTGGAATTTCAAATTCTAAATGCTAAATGTTAAATGGAAAAATGCTAAATGTTAAATGCAGAAAAAATGTTACAAATTAATAATAATGCATAATTCTATAAGTATATTTGGCATGTCAAATGCTTAATGCAGAAAAAATGTGAATATTATAGAATACTATAGGCAATGAAATGTCCACAGTTGAGCAAAATATTACATTGGAATTACGTTTCTTTTATTCTTTCTTCCAAATAAACGGATCATTCACACCTTCTCTAGGATTTCTTTTATTTTTTCTCCAAGTAAGCGGATCATATACCGCACCCTTTCTAGCAGGATCTCTCTTATTCTTTGTCCAAGCAAGCGGATCATATACCATACCCGTTCTAGCAGGAATAGGATTTGGAAGAACGACATTGACGGCCACGAAAAGGATAACCAAGATGATGAAGAATAATGATTTCATTGTTGTAATGATGATGATGATATTAAGGATATTAAAGAAAGAAAGGATAAGTATTAAAGAATGCAAATTAGTGTGAATATGCTAATTGTAGTTGAGATTTAATATTGACAAAATGCAGACTTTTCAAGAAAAGATACTCGTTATTAATTGATTGTTAAAATAAAAGTAGACTTTTCAAGAAGAGATAATACAAGTCGCACTTGTTAATACTTGTTAATTGATTGTTAAAATAAAAGACATAAAACCTATGATGGGAAAGAGCCTTTTTTATACATATATTGGCGGATTTGTGATCCTTGTTGCTTCAACAAAGGAAATTAATGATTTTCATTTGTGAAACATTTCTTTGTACATTCAATATAACGAATTTTTTTTCAGCCAGCATAACAAAGAATTTTTTCAAGCCGATATTTTATACGATAATAACTTGAAGCTAAAAAGATGATTAACCTATCATTGGGAAGCTTGAGATAAGTTCTAAGAATATCTTAGTGAAAAATCTCCACATTTATTAAACTATAATAAAGATTAATTATACAGTGCGGAACCTCTATAACCGGTCAAAAATTTTGCTATTTTTAAATGTATGTTACACCTGCCAAAAGAAGTAAATAAAAATTTTAACCGTTAATTTCGATAAATCATATCAAAAGCTACAGAAATTATCGGTTTTGATCAAAAAATTTTAAGATTTGCCGGTGTTACATAGATTTGAAATTTACACGTTTTACTATAAAAAATAAAAATTGCAAATAATAAATTTTGTGTGACTTTCTAAAAATATTACCATTTTGTAGTGTTTATGTTGCCCAATCATTTTAGCTTAGAAATGCATGTATAGATTATTATAAAAATTTTGAGTTGCATTATGTCTTCGCGCAAAAAATTAGCTGCAAAAAAGAGAGCAAAAAATCAAATTCGCAATGTAAATACAGGTCAATTTATAGAGCAATATTCAACAAGTGATGATGAATATACATTATCAAGTGATGGTTATTCAACAGATAGTTCATATGAAAGTTATTATGCCCAAAGAATATTAAAACTTGGGGATATAGTTTTTAATTTAACAGAGATTGATGAAAAAAAGAAAGCACCATATGTTGGAAATTCTACTGCAACGTATTATCGAAAATATGGACCATCTGGTACATTTACAAAAGCAGCTAAAGGTTCATTATCAATTAACCAATATTTTACAGCAAATATTACCAATAATTCACAAGAAGTTTCAATTGATGAAATAGAAACTAATACAGAATCAACAAATGATATATTGCAAGTGGAAAATTCTGAAAGTTTGCAAGAAGGAATAATGGATATTGATACTGAAGATATTTTACAATTAGAAGATTCTGAAAGTTCACAAGAAGAAGAAACAGATATTAATGATAATGATATTGAAAATATTTTTTCACAAAAAATAAAAGATTTAGAATTAATTCTTCAAGATAAAAACAAGTTTACTGTATATGAATATTTAAAGTATCGTTCAATTTATGAATTTTTAATTAATTGGAAAAAAAAATATATGTCTCGTGATGATGCTGCATTTAATGCTGCACAAAAAGTTTTTGATAAAGGGGTATATTGCGCAAGAACAATCAAAAAATGGACTAAATACTGGCTTGAAAATAAAACAATACCAATATCAATACAAGGTTGCCATCAAAAAACAAAATCATTCATTGATGATGAAGATATTATTAATGACAGTCTTACTTTTATTCGACAAAACAGTGGAAAAATAACACCAAAAAATTTTCAACAATTTATTAATTTAAAATTTCTTTCAAAAATAGAGGGGAAAAAATCAATTACATTAAAAACAGCTCGTATTTGGCTTAAAAAACTTGGATTAGTTCCACAATCTAAAAAAAAGGGTATTTATTTTGACGGTCATGAAAGAGATGATGTATTGAAATANTTCAAATCAAAAATTACATATATTTATCACACATGATGAATGTTTATTTTATGCAAATGATGATCGTCCGATAGTATGGGCACCAATTGGAGAACCTCCATTAAGAAAAAAAGGTCATGGCAAATCAATTATGGTTAGTGATTTTTTACTTGAAACAATTGGCAGATTAAAATTAACTCCTGAGCAATCCTTATTAAATCCAAATATACCAGTTGAAGCACGTAAATTTTTAAAACCTGGAAAAAATGAAGAAGGTTGGTGGACAGCAGAACATTTGATTGATCAAGTTATCAATTATGCAATTCCTATTTTTGAAACTATTTATCCAAATGCAATTGCTGTAATGGCATTTGATAATAGTACCAATCATGGTGCAATGCCAGAAGATGGTTTAAATGCTACAAAAATGAATGTTAATCCTGCAGGAAAACAGCCACGAATGCATTCAACATTTTTTGGAACAGACAATATATCACAATCAATGGTTTTTCCATCAGATCATCCACAATATCCAAATAAAGCTAAAGGTATGCGACAAATTCTAATAGAAAGAGGATTATGGAAAGAAGGATTAAAAGGTGAATGTAAATTATGTAAGGGAAAAGAAAAAAAAATAGATTCTCAAAGAATTGATTGTTGCATGCGTCGAATTTTATCATTACAACCAGATTTTATTTCTCAAAAATCTAGATTACAAATTGAAATAGAAAAAAGAGGTCATAAATGTATTTTTTATCCTAAATTCCACTGTGAACTGAATTTTATAGAAATGTATTGGGGTGCAGCAAAACATTACACTAGAGAACATTGTAATTATACTTGGGTAGGATTGCAAAGAATTGTTCCTGAGGCTTTGGATTCAGTTCCTTTAATTACAATTCGTCGTTTTGCACAAAAATCTTGGCGTTATATGGATATATATAGGAAGGGAATTACTGGTAAAATGGCAGAATTTGCAGCAAAAAAGTATAAATCTCATAGAAGAGTTCCTGATAACATTTACAATGAACTTGAATCAGTTATTATTAAATAAATAAATATTAGATCACTATTTCGATCATTTTGATTATTGCTAAATCTATTTTTTAATTGGTTTATATATAAAACACGTGATTTTTACTAACCAGGAAAATTGAGAATTTTTTTTTATTCCATAAATCGATTCTATTATATGAGAAGAGTCTAATTTTTCTTACCCCAGTTAAATCCAATCACTAGATCAAGTTTTATTTAAGATTTTATAGGTTCCTATTATAGAGGTTCCGCACTGTAATAAATTAATAAAATACATAACGAATTTCCAAATATTCGTTATACGTTATACCAGATTTTTATGAATTTAATTATTGTTTCCTAAAAAAGGATACAGGTTTTATGGCTCGGTAATACAAACTATATTAACAAAAGCATTGATATAATTAGAACAAGGAATGGTATCGATACATAAAGTACCATCCCACCGGGAGAATCACCTAGCCTTTAAAACAATAAGTTCGCATATTTCATAAAGATTGTTAAACCGATTAGGCAATTTGAAATCCGTAAAAATAAACTGTTGATAATTTAATGCCATAATTATAACCTTTACTGTTAATAATGTAATTTATATTAGCTTGCAGTTCAATCAATGAACTAACCATTGCTTAAGATACTTAAAGATCGTAATTTTTATTTACGATACTAAAAAAAAAAGATCTCTCATCTTTTAAAAGGCCAATCCATTACCATTATTAAGATCGTTAGCTGAATTGTTGAATATCAAAAAAAACAACTAACCAAAAAATCCTTTTTTTGATTTATTCTTTATTTTGTTAAAAAAAATAAAATTAAAATACTTATTTCGAACATACAAAATATTGCAATCCGATTGGCCAAAATAATATGACCTAGGTCATACTTTATGAATGACCAAAATGTTTTTCACTTAGAAAAATTTGAAAGCTCTTGTTTCGCCAAGTTATTATTGTATAAAAATAATGCTTCCAATTGTCTTGAAAAAATTCTTTGTTATGCTGAAAAAAAATTCGTTGTATGTTTCACCAATAAATATCATTAATTTCCAGCAAACAACGTATCTCACGCATTTTTAGATATAATAATTGATATTTTGTCTGCATTTAGCATTTGACATGCTAAATATACTTATAGAATTTCCTTTTTGATCCAAATTTTCCGTACACTGCATTATTATTCTGATTTGTATTAACTATTGGGGTAATCATTTGAATTTTGTTCGTTATTTTGAACTTTCTCGTCAAACAATTCGAAAAAAACTACTCAGATGCATTTAAGTCATGTATTAGAATTCAAGTTAATATAATATCAATCAAATATGATTTATTATTCATTTTTTTTAAATAAAGTTTTATTATTATAATGGAATAAATAGAATTTTAAATAATTTTAAATAAATATTTGAAGAAATTATTTAAAAAAGTAGTTGCAAGTCGCGTGATTCGTTTTCCTACTTTTGATTTTGATTATTTTAACAAATTCAGCATCAACAGTTATGATAAATGTACTAAAAAAGTTTCTAGTTCATCGAGAGTTATAACTTCGGTAAGAAAAGGTAGGGAAGTGAGTCTGTGTTTGCAATTGATCCAAGAGCTACTCCCAAAAACAAAATTCCAGCAGTAAATAATGTGCGTTTTATTTTTCTACTCATATTTGCACAACAAAATGCTTCTCTAATA
Source organism: Diversispora epigaea (assembly GCA_003547095.1). Taxonomy (NCBI): domain Eukaryota; kingdom Fungi; phylum Glomeromycota; class Glomeromycetes; order Diversisporales; family Diversisporaceae; genus Diversispora; species Diversispora epigaea. The sequence continues at coordinate 181,092 of PQFF01000144.1, forward strand.
ACCTAAATATTAATACAAATCTTATTATATGCCACATGCCACTAATGTTAAAGTAAAATGTAAGCTAAAAAATTTTTATAACAAAATATTTGTTGAGATAGGAGTCATTTTGATAGTTGGTAAATTGATGATTTTTATTATTAAATTTAAGTGATGTTAACAAGAATATCGGAGAAAATGAACCGAAGCTTAAATAGCAAAAGTGATTTTTTATTATCAATGATAAAATGTCTTTATTTTACCACAAAGAATAATACATCAATATGAAATGATATCTTTTGTCCGTAGCAGATAGATGTTCATGAAAAAGATTTTGTGTAACACCTAGACGCATGAAACATAATGGATCTTTTTAGTAAAATATTAGATTAGATTAGAAAATGGCAGAAGTAAAAAAGATTATCGTTCAAGAAGCAACAAAAAAAAAGAGTAAGAAAAGCCAAAAGGAAGCTGATGGAAATAGCGATTTTCCCTTAGAGGTAATTAGTTACTTTTTTTTTCTTTGAAATAAAATGATAATTTTTATTTTATAAAATTGCAGGTAAATCCACCTCCGGAATATTTATCTCATCGCATTAAATTATTCGAAGAATGGAAAGCTACTTCTGACGAAGAAATCAAGAGTAAGAGCTCTCCAATTATTAATTATTATTGCCACTAATAACCAACATGATAATGAAAACATGAAAATGTTTGTTAGAGAAGCCGCGTGTTCCGATTACTGTAACATTCCCTGACGGTAACATAAAGGAAGCAATTTCATGGGAAACAACTCCCCTGGACATTGTAAAGGAGATTTCAAAGTCATTATCTGAACGTGTTGTTATTGCGAAGGTTTGTTAATATTATTTTATTTTAAGACAATCCAACAAATCAATATAATTTCTTGTCCTATTAATTTTAGGTCAATGGTGAATTATTCGATTTATGTCGACCATTGGAATCCGATTGTAATCTAGAATTACTAGATTTTGAACACGATGAAGGTAAAATAAATATCTTGATTTTTTATTGATTTTAATATGATAAGAATTAATTATCTTAAAATCAATTATATTAAATTTATTAGGAAAAAAGGTGTTTTGGCATTCAAGCGCCCACGTTCTGGGTGAAGCATGTGAACTTCATTATGGTTGTCATCTTTGCATTGGTCCTCCATTAGATGATGGATTTTATTATGAGATGGCAATTAAAGACCGGTACATTTTAATTTATTTATAATTATATAAAAATATATATAAATATTCTATTTAATTTTATTCATTATTTATTATTTCGTGTTATTGCAGAGTTGTTAGTCAAAATGATTATGAATCTCTTAAAAAATTGACAACTAAAGCCATTAAAGAAAAGCAACCTTTTGAAAGGTTACTTCTCTCTAAAGAAAATTTATTGGAAATGTTTCAAGTATTATTCTATTTATTTATTTCAACTTTTTGTTTATTATAATTGATAAGTCTTTTTTCTTTTCTAATATGTATTCAATAATATAAATTTTAACAGCATAACCAATACAAAGTTCATCTTATCAAATCAAAAATTTCTGATGGAACATCAACTACTGTGTATCGATGTGGTCCTCTCATAGATTTGTGTCTTGGTCCACATATTCCTCATACAGGAAAAATTAAAGCCTTAGAAGTTACCAAGGTGAGTCCGAAACTTATTAGTTATCTACTGTATAATACATTCTAAGAATTTATTAAAAAATCATTTTAATTTATTTATTTATAAAAAAGAATTCTTCGTCGTATTTCCTTGGTGACGCGAGTAATGACTCTCTTCAACGTATATACGGAATTTCTTTTCCGGACTCCAAACAAATGACTGAATATAAGAATTTTGTTGCGGAGGCCGCAAAACGTTATCATAAAAAAGTTGGTCAGGTAAAGTATTATGTAAATTCCTTTAAATTTCTTTTTTTTCAATTTTTATTTTTTAAAATTTATTCTCTCTCAGGAACAAGAATTATTCTTTTTTGATGAATTAAGTCCCGGTAGTTGTTTCTTCCTTCCAAATGGTGCTAGAATTTACAACACGCTCATTGATTTTTTAAAGGTATTTATAATAAGCGCTTGTATTACGTTGCGAAATTTTTATACTGAAAAGGATTACTAAAAATATTTCTATAGTTAGAGTACCGAAAGAGGGGTTATAGTGAAGTAATCACACCAAATATGTATAATACTAAATTATGGGAACAATCCGGACATTTACAGAATTATGAGGTTAGTTGATACCTTTGTCTTTATTTTATTTATTATGTTTATCTTGTCACGATCTCCTAAGATCTTTTAATATCTCTTAATCAAATTATGTTTACAAATCTAGGAAAATATGTTTTGCTTTGAAATTGAAAAGGAAAAATTTGCGTTGAAGCCCATGAATTGTCCAGGACATTGTCTTATGTTCAAACATCGCGATCGTTCATATCGTGAATTACCTATTCGTCTTGCGGATTTTGGGGTATTGCATCGTAATGAGTTAAGTGGAGCTTTATCAGGGTTAACGCGTGTAAGACGTTTCCAACAAGATGATGCTCATATATTTTGTCGTCAAGACCAGGTTTGTTGGACTTTGTGAAATTGTAAAATTTTTTTTATCAATTATTTTTATTCACACATCAATCTATTTATAGGTAGAAGAAGAAATTAATTCTTCTTTGGAGTTCTTGAAACATGTATACACGATTTTTGGTTTTACTTTCGAGCTCAATTTATCTACACGTCCCGAAAAGCACTTGGGAACAATTGAAGTTTGGAATGAAGCCGAAAAGGTTAGCCGATAGCTCATCATCTTTATTTTTTAATCTCGGTAATTATTACAATTATTATAATTATTATTAATAATAAAATACGTATTTCAGAGATTGGAAGATGCACTTAATAAATTTGGTGAACCTTGGGGATTAAATCCAGGTGATGGTGCTTTCTATGGTCCAAAGGTATGAATAATTAAAATATTTAATAATTTTAATTCTCTTATTAAACTAATTTGATTGATTGATTAATTAATCAGATTGATATCACAATTTCGGATGCTTTGAAAAGAAAGCATCAATGCGCTACATTACAACTTGATTTTCAACTTCCTGAACGATTTGGACTCGAGTATCGAACTCAAACAAATAATGAAACTGATCAATCGTACGCTCGCCCGGTTATGATTCATCGTGCTATATTAGGTTCCGTGGAGCGCATGATTGCCATTTTAACTGAAAATTTTGGTGGAAAATGGTATTCTTTTCTACAACCATTTTGAAATTTAATATTATTTATATTTAATAATTATTATTTTACCTTTACCTTTTCAAGGCCTTTCTGGCTTTCGCCTAGACAAGTGATGATTATTCCTATCACAAATAGTTTTAGTGATTATGTTAAAAAAGTTTCGAATGATTGCTTTGATGCTGGTTTATATGTTGAAACTGATTTGGGTGAAAGCACTTTAAACAAAAAGATCCGTAATGCCGAAGTTTCTCAATTCAATTTTATTTTTGGTTTGTATTTAAATTTCTAATTTTTATTTTTCTTTCTACACTTTTACTTATGTATATATTTATTTATTTATTTTGTTTTAGTTGTGGGTGCTGAAGAGGAAGCTACCAATTCGGTCAATATTCGAAATAGGGATGATGCTGGTACCAAATCTAAGGGACAAACAATTAATTTGGAAGAAGTTATCAACAAGTTAGTGAAATTAAAAAATGAAAAAAGACTTAAGAATAGTTTAGACTAATTTGCTAAATTTGAATAGAATCATTGTGTATAATGTTTATAATTTCTAATTAAGGGATGTATAATAAATTTGATTACATTTTATGTAATAGATTTTAAAAGTACAAGATCCTTAGATATTGATGATCTTTTTTTCATTGAAAATTTATGAAAAATTTACAAAGAAATTTTTACCACATTCAACTTGCAAAAACTATACTTTTAAAGGATAAAAACTTCTTTATGAATATCAAGTAAATCATATTGGCCAATTTTCAGAATATATTATATTATATTATAATATAATACATAAAATTTCATTTTGAAAATTGGTTCATATGTATTGATACTTTTAGTTAGGGTTCCGCAAAAAAGATCCAAATCACAGATCGGATCCGGATTGCACTGTACGGATCTGGATAGGATCTTAAGGTTTTGAATCGCGAATCGATTCGAATCCAGAAAAAATAAGATTCGACGAATCTGGATATTGTTTTTTTGAATTTGAATCGATCCGTGATCCGAAGATTTTATAGGCATGAAAAGAAACAAGTGAGATAAAAGAATTCTAGGGGAAGGAGAGGGAAAAAAAGTGAGATAGAAGAATTCTAGAGGAAAGGAGGAGAAAAAATCTTTTATTCATTAAAATTTTTAATGGATTCGAATATTTTTTAATGGATTCAAATATTTTTTTAACAGATTTGAATATTTTTTAACAGATTCGAATATTTTTTAATGGATTCGAATATTCAGATTGGATTCAGATTATACATGTTCCCAAAATTGATTTTGGATTTTTGAGGTATTTCGACTTTTTGAGATTTATGCAGAATCTATTCTATATATGAAAGTAAAAAAAATATCCAGTTATGTGTATCTTCAATCAAAGAATAAATCTGGGTGGTCAAAAAATTTCGGGTTTTAAGTAAAATAATTTCATCTTTTATGAAAAACTATTTCGACTTTTTTCTCCAAAATTGCAATTTCGGGGTTCCAAAATAATTTTGTGTGCAAATATAATTCAGATCAATTCAAATATAATCAAAATTGGATTCAGATTTTAAAAAGTTGAATCCATATATGACAAATCCGAATTAAGAATTAAAATATCAGATTCGATCCGAATATTGATAAAATCTGATTTGATCTGACTTTGCAGAACCCTACTTTTAGTAGTTACATCCAGTTACATTACACACACTGGTCAACAAGTAAAATTTTTGACACAAATAAACAAGGGATATATAGACTATACATGTTGTCAAAACTATTGAATTGAGTCAGACGCAATTAAAATTGAGAAAAATTAGAGTTGAGTCAAGACAAATTTTGATTTTTACTAGTAACTGACGCTGTTACCGACGGAGGTTTATCCTCTTTAATAAACACGTGGGATGAACAGGAACTCTTGAAATAATATTAAAGATATTATTCAAGGAAACTATTAGTCAAAATAGATACAACTACTACTAATAGGTAGGTTCTAGAAGTTTAAATAAACTACTGTTAATAAGTGTATTGATTAGTGTTAACTACTAAGATTACGAGACGGCACTCCAAATGATAAAGTAGGCGATTCAATACAAAGGGTTTGGTTATTATTAATAAAACAATAATACTGATAATTTCAAGGTAATAATAACCTTTATTAATGGTAATTGCAAATACAAAAGAGACTAATTTACAAATAAATTAGTTACAAAAGGTTTCCTAACTAAAGGATAGAATCCTAATTCTATCAAACTCGAACTAAACTAAACTGAAAACTAAAATCGAACTGAACTTTGACTCAAGCCAAAATCCATCCTTTATATAACTAATTTTTGGGTCCTTTAGGTCCTTTAGGTCCTTTGGGTCCTNCTCCAAATGATAAAGTAGGCGATTCAATACAAAGGGTTTGGTTATTATTAATAAAACAATAATACTGATAATTTCAAGGTAATAATAACCTTTATTAATGGTAATTGCAAATACAAAAGAGACTAATTTACAAATAAATTAGTTACAAAAGGTTTCCTAACTAAAGGATAGAATCCTAATTCTATCAAACTCGAACTAAACTAAACTGAAAACTAAAATCGAACTGAACTTTGACTCAAGCCAAAATCCATCCTTTATATAACTAATTTTTGGGTCCTTTAGGTCCTTTAGGTCCTTTGGGTCCTTTGTGTCTTTTAGGTCCTTTAGGTCCTTTGGGTCCTTTAGGTCCTTTAGGTCCTTTGGGTCCTCGTAATACATGATCTACATATTAATTGACTACTATCTATGATAAATCTATTACAGGATACAGTTATACTACACAACTACATATTTGTAAATCAATTTGTCTTTCGTATTACAGATAAAATATAAATAAATAAATAAATAAATACTAACTAAATAAATATAATAATAAAATAATAATAATATAAGTTAATAATATAATAATAATTAAAATATCTCTACTACATAATTACTACGGTAACAGTTACCCTCCCAATTAATTCATAAGTCCTCTTATGACCTTATATTCACTGAAATATCTCTAATAGCCTGTACAAAAGGCATGAAATTATTGTCGAAGTTATTTTTACTCATTCGAGCCATTACATATAAAGATAAGTAATTTGTTCTATAAATTTGGTCTCTATCATCCTGAAATACTTTATAAGTTCTCATTGCTCCCAAATAATAACGATATTCATCAGAGATATCATTTTGTTGCACATAATCCAACCATGACATTCGAGGTAGAGTTCTAAAACTTAATAACTCTCCTAAATAATAAGTATACATTAATGTCTTGATTCGATTACGATGGATAATTTCTTGTCTTAACAATTGAAATACTGTATCGATGAATTGTTCCCAAGGGTCGGTAAGTCTGTATGGGTCTATTTGTTGGATAGGTACATTTCCTTCAATATTCAAAAAGTCTTGTTTGTATAAATGCATTTTGTCTAAAAATCGCTGGTTTCGTATCATGCTGACTAAATTTTCTAAAAGTAGAGAGTCTGTTGTTTAAATATTAATTAAAGTTACGCATAGTATCACTATTTTTGGTAACCTAATTTTCATTAATTTACACAGAATTATCTATTACTAATTGTGGTTCCCATGTGGTACGACCTTTATACAATTTTAGTCGATCAGCATGTATCAATTCCTTCAAGGGTTGATTAAATTGATTTTTCAGGGCATAAGCTCCCTTATCTAAGCATTTACTTATGGTAAATGGTTCTTTCCATCGGGTATCAAGTTTTCCAGACCATTGTTTGTCCAACCGAGAGTCATACATTAAAACTTTGTCACCTTCCTTATATTTGACAATCTGCGGCATCTTCTCCAGGTGTCGTCGTTCCTGTGACTTTTGTGACTTCTGTATATTATCCCTAGCTTTTTGTCGATGAACTGGTAATTGATCGATTAGTTCATAAGCTCGTTGCAGGATAGTATTTTCAAGATCATATTCAACAATTTCTTGTTGACCATCGATTTCAATTGGTAATCGGGCTTCCCTTCCATGATTTAGAAAGAATGGAGTATATTTAGTGGTGTTTTGTTTATTTGTCCGATAAGCGAATAATATAGAGGTTATATAATTATCCCAATTCATAGGGTCTCGGACTTTCTTTAAACCTTCACAAAGTGTTTGATTAAAACGTTCCACTAGTCCATTAGTTTGCGGATGATATGGTGATGAAAAGCAATGTTCCATCCTAAATTTGTCACTTAATTCATCAATTACTTTATTTTTAAAATGCGTGACTTGGTCTGATATTAAAACTGTAGGGGCACCATGTCGACAAATAATTTCATCATAAATAAACTGAGCAACAGCTTCGGCAGTTGCATTTGTTAAAGGTTTCGCTTCCGGCCATTTTGTAAGGTAATCCATAGCAACTACAATATATCAGTTTCCTCGTGGGGTAACTGGTAGTGGTCCTATAATATCGATTCCGATTTGTTCAAAAGGTTGTCCAACAGGTATGGTATATAAAGGTTCCGTCCTTTTTGGTCTCCCAAACCTTTGGCAAGAATCACAACTTTGAACATATTGTTTAATGTCATCGAACATTTGATTCCAATAATATTTATCCTTAACTCGATTATAAGTGGCTTCTATGCCTAAATGTCCTGAGATGGGATGATTATGCATTATATATAATAAAAGTTCCATCTCATATCTTCCTATTACTTTGATGAATTGCTGGTTATTTCCCCGTGGCTTCTTAAATAATTGTCCATTGTATAACTGAAAATGTTTTACTTTATTCAAAAATTGTTTGCGTTCGCGAGGTGATTGAGGTTCAGGGAATGTTTGATTGTTTAAATAATTATAAAATTGTTGGTATAGGGTTAAATCCATCTTGATTTAGTTACTTTAATAAACTCTAATANTTTGGGTCCTTTAGGTCCTTTAGGTCCTTTGGGTCCTCGTAATACATGATCTACATATTAATTGACTACTATCTATGATAAATCTATTACAGGATACAGTTATACTACACAACTACATATTTGTAAATCAATTTGTCTTTCGTATTACAGATAAAATATAAATAAATAAATAAATAAATACTAACTAAATAAATATAATAATAAAATAATAATAATATAAGTTAATAATATAATAATAATTAAAATATCTCTACTACATAATTACTACGGTAACAGTTACCCTCCCAATTAATTCATAAGTCCTCTTATGACCTTATATTCACTGAAATATCTCTAATAGCCTGTACAAAAGGCATGAAATTATTGTCGAAGTTATTTTTACTCATTCGAGCCATTACATATAAAGATAAGTAATTTGTTCTATAAATTTGGTCTCTATCATCCTGAAATACTTTATAAGTTCTCATTGCTCCCAAATAATAACGATATTCATCAGAGATATCATTTTGTTGCACATAATCCAACCATGACATTCGAGGTAGAGTTCTAAAACTTAATAACTCTCCTAAATAATAAGTATACATTAATGTCTTGATTCGATTACGATGGATAATTTCTTGTCTTAACAATTGAAATACTGTATCGATGAATTGTTCCCAAGGGTCGGTAAGTCTGTATGGGTCTATTTGTTGGATAGGTACATTTCCTTCAATATTCAAAAAGTCTTGTTTGTATAAATGCATTTTGTCTAAAAATCGCTGGTTTCGTATCATGCTGACTAAATTTTCTAAAAGTAGAGAGTCTGTTGTTTAAATATTAATTAAAGTTACGCATAGTATCACTATTTTTGGTAACCTAATTTTCATTAATTTACACAGAATTATCTATTACTAATTGTGGTTCCCATGTGGTACGACCTTTATACAATTTTAGTCGATCAGCATGTATCAATTCCTTCAAGGGTTGATTAAATTGATTTTTCAGGGCATAAGCTCCCTTATCTAAGCATTTACTTATGGTAAATGGTTCTTTCCATCGGGTATCAAGTTTTCCAGACCATTGTTTGTCCAACCGAGAGTCATACATTAAAACTTTGTCACCTTCCTTATATTTGACAATCTGCGGCATCTTCTCCAGGTGTCGTCGTTCCTGTGACTTTTGTGACTTCTGTATATTATCCCTAGCTTTTTGTCGATGAACTGGTAATTGATCGATTAGTTCATAAGCTCGTTGCAGGATAGTATTTTCAAGATCATATTCAACAATTTCTTGTTGACCATCGATTTCAATTGGTAATCGGGCTTCCCTTCCATGATTTAGAAAGAATGGAGTATATTTAGTGGTGTTTTGTTTATTTGTCCGATAAGCGAATAATATAGAGGTTATATAATTATCCCAATTCATAGGGTCTCGGACTTTCTTTAAACCTTCACAAAGTGTTTGATTAAAACGTTCCACTAGTCCATTAGTTTGCGGATGATATGGTGATGAAAAGCAATGTTCCATCCTAAATTTGTCACTTAATTCATCAATTACTTTATTTTTAAAATGCGTGACTTGGTCTGATATTAAAACTGTAGGGGCACCATGTCGACAAATAATTTCATCATAAATAAACTGAGCAACAGCTTCGGCAGTTGCATTTGTTAAAGGTTTCGCTTCCGGCCATTTTGTAAGGTAATCCATAGCAACTACAATATATCAGTTTCCTCGTGGGGTAACTGGTAGTGGTCCTATAATATCGATTCCGATTTGTTCAAAAGGTTGTCCAACAGGTATGGTATATAAAGGTTCCGTCCTTTTTGGTCTCCCAAACCTTTGGCAAGAATCACAACTTTGAACATATTGTTTAATGTCATCGAACATTTGATTCCAATAATATTTATCCTTAACTCGATTATAAGTGGCTTCTATGCCTAAATGTCCTGAGATGGGATGATTATGCATTATATATAATAAAAGTTCCATCTCATATCTTCCTATTACTTTGATGAATTGCTGGTTATTTCCCCGTGGCTTCTTAAATAATTGTCCATTGTATAACTGAAAATGTTTTACTTTATTCAAAAATTGTTTGCGTTCGCGAGGTGATTGAGGTTCAGGGAATGTTTGATTGTTTAAATAATTATAAAATTGTTGGTATAGGGTTAAATCCATCTTGATTTAGTTACTTTAATAAACTCTAATAAATATTTTTGCCAAGACACCGACAACTTGGTCCGAATTGTATTTTACATCGGATTTATTTCTTTTATAATTATTTATTCAATTAAAGACGGGATAACGCATTAGCGTTAGTATTTTCTTTTCCTGGTTTATGTTGTACTTCAAAATCATACGGTTGTAAGCGTAATATCCATCTTGCCAATCTTCCTTTTGGTACACTCGAATATAACCATTTTAATGCAGAATGTAAGGGTGGAAGGCTCAATTGATATGAAGGCTGGCTCAATAATTGCGCCTTTGGCTAATTAATTTTGTGCCAGCTAAATTCTGACTAAATTCTGGCTCAAAGGCTAATTAAATTGCGCCGGCTAAATTCTGACTCAAAGACTAATTAATTTTTTTCTGGCTAAATTCAGGCGCAATTTCTGATTGGCTGGCGCAATTTGGTCACGTGACAAAAGGTTTATCAGATAAAATTATTAATTAATTTTACCGATATTAACATTTTAATATATTGTTTTAAAATAACTATAATTTAATCAATTTTAATGTTACAGAAATGAAATATATATCATCTTGTAGCTAAGAACCAGATATTTCGATCTGTCATAGGAATATCATAGTAAAAAATCGCTCCTAGTTACGTAAAATTGATTTGAAATTAAAGCTAAAATTAATTATTTTTAAAAATTTAAAAATAATTATTTAATAAATTTTATAATTGCGCCAGCCAATCAGAATTGCACCATTATTTAGCCTTTACGCCAGAATTTAGTCATTGTGCCTGATTGCGCCGTGGCTAAATTCCGGGCTCAATTGGCTAAATTAAATCTGGCTAAATTCCTGGCTCAATTCGTATTACGCCTACCATCCCTAGCGGAATGGTCAGTTATTAACACAAAATGTTTGAATCCCAAATAAGAATAGAAATGTTCAACTGCCCAAATAACAGCTAAACATTCGAGTTCAGTTGCGCCATATTGTTTTTGCGCTCCTACAAGACTTTTACTGGCATAAGCGATGACTTTTTCATGGCCTTCATCATTGCGTTGACTCAAAACAACNTGGTCACGTGACAAAAGGTTTATCAGATAAAATTATTAATTAATTTTACCGATATTAACATTTTAATATATTGTTTTAAAATAACTATAATTTAATCAATTTTAATGTTACAGAAATGAAATATATATCATCTTGTAGCTAAGAACCAGATATTTCGATCTGTCATAGGAATATCATAGTAAAAAATCGCTCCTAGTTACGTAAAATTGATTTGAAATTAAAGCTAAAATTAATTATTTTTAAAAATTTAAAAATAATTATTTAATAAATTTTATAATTGCGCCAGCCAATCAGAATTGCACCATTATTTAGCCTTTACGCCAGAATTTAGTCATTGTGCCTGATTGCGCCGTGGCTAAATTCCGGGCTCAATTGGCTAAATTAAATCTGGCTAAATTCCTGGCTCAATTCGTATTACGCCTACCATCCCTAGCGGAATGGTCAGTTATTAACACAAAATGTTTGAATCCCAAATAAGAATAGAAATGTTCAACTGCCCAAATAACAGCTAAACATTCGAGTTCAGTTGCGCCATATTGTTTTTGCGCTCCTACAAGACTTTTACTGGCATAAGCGATGACTTTTTCATGGCCTTCATCATTGCGTTGACTCAAAACAACTCCTAACCCTTGTGCAGAACCATCGGTGGTTAAATAGAAGATTCAGGTAAAATCAGGGTAGGATAAAATTGGTTCGGTAATTAATTTTCCTTTTAAAGCATCAAAGGACTGTTGACATTTTTCAGTCCATTCTAGTTCAGAATCTTTTCGCAACAATTTATTGAGTGGTTGAGCAATTGTTGAAAAGTCCTTAATGAACTTCCTATAGTATGATGCGAATCCCAAAAAGCTGCGGACTCTAGTCCTGGTAGTTGGTATTGGAAAGTTTTTAACCTTTTCAATTTTTGCGGGGTCAGCCATAATTCCATCTCCACTGACAATGTGTCCCAGAAATTCTAATTTAGGTTGTAAGAAGTGACATTTGTCAGGTCCAAGTTTTAATCCGGCGGTTCGTAGTCGTTGAAACACTTTTCCCAATTTATTTAAGTGTTCGTCAAAAGTTTTTGAGTAAATGTTGATGTCATCAAGGTAAACAATAACCCCTTGATATAACATATCATTTAAAACATGATCCATGAGGCGTTGGAAAGTAGCTGGAGCATTAGTAAGTCCAAAAGGCATAACAGTAAACTCATATGTTCCTTGTTTAGTGATAAATGCAGTTTTATCCTGGTCTTTTGGATCCATTTCCACTTGCCAATATCCACTAGCAAGATCAAGAGTGGTAAACCATTTTGCATCTCTAAGTGCATCCAACATATCCTCAATGCGGGGAATTGGATAAGCATCCTTTCGTGTTTCAGTATTTAACTTTCGGTAATCAACACAAAATCTCAATTTGCCATTTTTCTTTTTGACAAGAATAACAGGAGAGGCCCAAGGGCTTTTAGATCTTTTTATTAAACTCTTGTCCAACATTCGATCAAGTTCCTCTTTGATAAATTGGTCTTCATCGGGATGTGTTCGGTAGAAGCGTTGTTTAATTGGTTTTGCTTCTCCTACATCAATTTGATGTTTAATAATATTTGTTCGTCCCAATGAACTAACATCATTGACGAATAAGTCTTTATTTCGCTCCATTAATTTATCAAATTTCTGTTGTTGGTGGTTGTTTAGTTGACCAATATCCAATTCATTTTTATTTAACTTTTCACTCAAAAATACGGGTACGGTACCCTCATCATTTTCGTCATCGTTATCTTCAATTGCTGTATTTCTGAAAATGATTTTTTTATCGTCTTCTTCGGATTCTTCTGTGTCAATATCACTTTCATTAATACTCTCTTCATCAGTATTCTCAATAAGTTCAGAAAATTCTTCCTTAGTTTCCTTTGAACAATTGGTAGGAACGATAAAAGTTTTTCCTCGCCATCTAAGAGTTAATTCTTGGTTGCTCCAATTATATGAAGCATTAGCTTTCATTACATCAGGAATTAAATATAAACGTTCTAGTGCGTCCAAAATACACCGATCTATAGCGTCCTACGAACACCACCTACGTTCATATAGTGTATTAAATATGCCGTTCTAGTGCGTTCTCCGAACGCTTCGTATATATAGCGTACTAAAACGCACCGTTCTAGTGCGTTCTCCGAACGTTTCGTATATATAGCGTACTAGAACGTACCGTTCTAGTGCGTTCTCCGAACGTTTTGTATATATAGCGTACTAGAACGCACCGTTCTAGTGCGTTCTCCAGACGTTTCGTATATATAGCGTCCTAAAACGCCTCTATATAATTCCGGATGTAGCCAATTGTTTCCTAATAATAAAAAATAAGTAGCGGCATCGATTACTTCTACATCGATAGGAATAGTTTGACCTTGGATAGTAATTGGTAAATCACGGATAACTCCTAAAGGTTGAGTTTTCTTTCCAGTAGCAGGTAAGATAATACTTTTAGAAGCTTCCTCAATTTCATAACCTAATTGTTCTATGGCATCGCGAGTAACAATACTAATGGCTGCACCACTGTCAACGATAGTAGGCACAGTATAAACTCCTACTGCGACGTTACACTTTAAGGCGGTAGTTTTTAAAGAGTATTCCTGGTTTGCCAATTTAATTTCTTTTTCTTTAGGTTTTCGAAGAGCTTCGAAGAAACTTTTCCTAATAGATGGGACTTCTAAAGCATCGGCCCAAGATAAACCAGCAGGTTGGTTTTGTAGCTGTTCTACAATATCAAAATCCTTTTTCCTGAAGAGAGGTGGTCGAGTTGCATTCTCCTTTTTCTTTTCTTTATTTCCTTTCACCATTTTAATTACTTCCTTTTTCTTTGACTTCTTCTTTGGAGTGATTTCAGTTTTAACAATTTTAGGTACTGGTACACTCGTAGTTTTAGAAAGTCCAAAAGTATTCAAGCTCGGTTTCGGTTCAGGAATATTAGTTTCACGCGGTCGTTTAATAGGAGTGTCCTTGTCGCTACTGTTATCTCTTTCTCGTTTTCTCAGATAAGCATCGTAAGCTTCAAGAAGGTGTTGTAAAAGTTTATCCTCCTCCTTTTCGCTTTCTTCTTCAACTTCCACTAATTTGGCATGTGCGGAGTTATCTGAATTATCCTTGCGTTCAGGACAGTCCCAAGAGATATGTCCTTCCTTCCCACATTTGAAACAAGTACGAGTTTTTCGATTGTTATTTCGGTTGTTTCGATTGTTTCGATTGTTCCAATTGTTTTGTAAGGAGTTGTCGCGGTTATTTCCTCGGTTGCGGTAGTTAGGTTGTTGGTTAACTTGCGTAGTTAACTTCTCCATTTTTTGAATTAAATTTAATTGCATCTTCTCAAATTTCTTTGCCAAGTCGTCGAGGTTGTGAGCAGGATCAAAAGTTACTTTAGTTTCCTTCTTTTTCTTTTTAAATACTGTTTTCTTTGGTTTCCTTTCCTCTTCTTCTTCCTCCTCTTCTTCGTCTGAACTTTCAACAACTTTTTTTTTACCTTTTTGTTTACGAGGTTCAATTTCATTTACCATATCCAATCCTTCCTCGTAAGCTTGCGCTTTTTCTAAAGCGGCGGCTAAAGTAGCTGGGGCTTGCATGGTTATCAATGGTGCGATGTGAGGTAGTAATCCTTTTATGAAGAGTCGTTTATGTTGGTTAACATTAATGTCTACTCGTTTCACCAATCGTTTAAATCTTGCATAATAAGCATCGACAGTTTCTCCTGGTCGTTGACGATTGTTTTCCAACTCACGTAACCATTTATTTTTCCACCAGGTGTTACAGTATTTTTCCANCCTTTTCGCTTTCTTCTTCAACTTCCACTAATTTGGCATGTGCGGAGTTATCTGAATTATCCTTGCGTTCAGGACAGTCCCAAGAGATATGTCCTTCCTTCCCACATTTGAAACAAGTACGAGTTTTTCGATTGTTATTTCGGTTGTTTCGATTGTTTCGATTGTTCCAATTGTTTTGTAAGGAGTTGTCGCGGTTATTTCCTCGGTTGCGGTAGTTAGGTTGTTGGTTAACTTGCGTAGTTAACTTCTCCATTTTTTGAATTAAATTTAATTGCATCTTCTCAAATTTCTTTGCCAAGTCGTCGAGGTTGTGAGCAGGATCAAAAGTTACTTTAGTTTCCTTCTTTTTCTTTTTAAATACTGTTTTCTTTGGTTTCCTTTCCTCTTCTTCTTCCTCCTCTTCTTCGTCTGAACTTTCAACAACTTTTTTTTTACCTTTTTGTTTACGAGGTTCAATTTCATTTACCATATCCAATCCTTCCTCGTAAGCTTGCGCTTTTTCTAAAGCGGCGGCTAAAGTAGCTGGGGCTTGCATGGTTATCAATGGTGCGATGTGAGGTAGTAATCCTTTTATGAAGAGTCGTTTATGTTGGTTAACATTAATGTCTACTCGTTTCACCAATCGTTTAAATCTTGCATAATAAGCATCGACAGTTTCTCCTGGTCGTTGACGATTGTTTTCCAACTCACGTAACCATTTATTTTTCCACCAGGTGTTACAGTATTTTTCCACGAATCCGGCTCTCCAAGCAGCCCAGTCAGCCATATCATTAGCGACTATTTCGTCATACCATTCTTCAGCATTGTTTTCAAGATAGGTGGCATACTTGCGAATCTTTTTCGCTTCATCCCATGCATTACTGCGGACGACTTTCTCAAAATGGATCATCCATTGGAGAGGGTCCTGAGTTCCATCCCCATAGAATGGATCGACACGGAGGGATGTATGGTTATGTAAGTTATCTTCCAAGTAGTCAAGTACAGCGTTTGCCATTTCGTCTTCGGTATCGGTATCACTACTGTCACTACTATCAGAGGCAGTTAAATGAGCTTCTGCCAATTGTTGGTTAAGGAGATTAAAGTCTAATGGTTGATAGAAAGTTCGGATGTTTTGGAGTTGGTCCCAATTGTTTGGAGGGGTAACTACACGTGGGGTGACTTGTTCTGGTGATCGCCTAGGTGATACTGCCTGTGAGAAACTTTGAGGAGTTTCGTTAGATCGGCGTCTGTGTCGAGGAGTGGTTCCAAATGTTCCAACAGTTGCGGAAGAAGAAGTTGTTGTTGAATTACTTGCAGGTAACCTAACAGTAACTGGATTCTGATTCTCTCTTTGAATTTGTTGCTCAAGTCGACGTTGTCGATATCATTGTCTTCTTTGTTCTCTTTCTTCTGGAGTTAACTGTTGAACAGTTCGCCTTGTGGAGTTTCGAGGTATCGACTCCAAAGTGTTAACTTAAGAATTTCAATTATTCTTTGGCTTAAATCTGGTCGGTATGTTGAAGACAGTTCTTCTGTTGTCAACAAGAATGTTATCACGAATCCACACGTGATGTTTAATTAAATCGAGATGATCCTTTACTCAATTAAGGTCCTTTAAAGTATAGGTTACTTCGTAGTTAGGATCCTTTTCTTCTCGGGATAGTTCTCTTTCAACAATTTCGGAGAGAGCTTTGTTCTTTTGTTTGATTGCTTCGTCTACACAATCGTTGCGTCTTTTAGCAATGACCATTAACAGTATAATTTCTTTTTGCGTTTCCGCTAGAAGGCACCAAATTGTTATCGACGGAGGTTTATCCTCTTTAATAAACACGTGGGATGAACAGGAACTCTTGAAATAATATTAAAGATATTATTCAAGGAAACTATTAGTCAAAATAGATACAACTACTACTAATAGGTAGGTTCTAGAAGTTTAAATAAACTACTGTTAATAAGTGTATTGATTAGTGTTAACTACTAATATCACGAGACGGCGCTCCAAATGATAAAGTAGGCGATTCAATACAAAGGGTTTGGTTATTATTAATAAAACAATAATACTGATAATTTCAAGGTAATAATAACCTTTATTAATGGTAATTGCAAATACAAAAGAGACTAATTTACAAATAAATTAGTTACAAAAGGTTTCCTAACTAAAGGATAGAATCCTAATTCTATCAAACTCAAACTAAACTAAACTGAAAACTAAAATCGAACTGAACTTTGACTCAAGCCAAAATCCATCCTTTATATAACTAATTTTTGGATCCTTTAGGTCCTTTAGGTCCTTTGAGTCCTTTGGGTCTTTTAGGTCCTTTAGGTCCTTTGGGTCCTTTAGATCCTTTAGATCCTTTAGGTCCTTGTAATACATAATCTACATATTAATTTACTACTATCTATGGTAAATCTATTACAGAACACAGTTACACTACACAACTACATATTTGTAAATCAATTTGTCTTTCGTATTACAGATAAAATATAAATAAATAAATAAATAAATACTAATTAAATAAATATAATAATAAAATAATAATAATATAAGTTAATAATATAATAATAATTAAAATATCTCTACTACATAATTATTACGGTAACAATGCAATTAGTTGAGTCAAACGCAATTAAAAATNTTTCGGAGAGAGCTTTGTTCTTTTGTTTGATTGCTTCGTCTACACAATCGTTGCGTCTTTTAGCAATGACCATTAACAGTATAATTTCTTTTTGCGTTTCCGCTAGAAGGCACCAAATTGTTATCGACGGAGGTTTATCCTCTTTAATAAACACGTGGGATGAACAGGAACTCTTGAAATAATATTAAAGATATTATTCAAGGAAACTATTAGTCAAAATAGATACAACTACTACTAATAGGTAGGTTCTAGAAGTTTAAATAAACTACTGTTAATAAGTGTATTGATTAGTGTTAACTACTAATATCACGAGACGGCGCTCCAAATGATAAAGTAGGCGATTCAATACAAAGGGTTTGGTTATTATTAATAAAACAATAATACTGATAATTTCAAGGTAATAATAACCTTTATTAATGGTAATTGCAAATACAAAAGAGACTAATTTACAAATAAATTAGTTACAAAAGGTTTCCTAACTAAAGGATAGAATCCTAATTCTATCAAACTCAAACTAAACTAAACTGAAAACTAAAATCGAACTGAACTTTGACTCAAGCCAAAATCCATCCTTTATATAACTAATTTTTGGATCCTTTAGGTCCTTTAGGTCCTTTGAGTCCTTTGGGTCTTTTAGGTCCTTTAGGTCCTTTGGGTCCTTTAGATCCTTTAGATCCTTTAGGTCCTTGTAATACATAATCTACATATTAATTTACTACTATCTATGGTAAATCTATTACAGAACACAGTTACACTACACAACTACATATTTGTAAATCAATTTGTCTTTCGTATTACAGATAAAATATAAATAAATAAATAAATAAATACTAATTAAATAAATATAATAATAAAATAATAATAATATAAGTTAATAATATAATAATAATTAAAATATCTCTACTACATAATTATTACGGTAACAATGCAATTAGTTGAGTCAAACGCAATTAAAAATTGAAATTTTAAGAGTTGAGTCAAGGCCAAATTAGTTTTGACGACATGTATAATATAGACTAAGGGTGGAAGGCTCAATTGATATCAAGGCTGGCTCAATAATTGCACCTTTGGCTAATTAATTTTGCACCAGCTAAATTTTGGCTTAAAGGCTAATTAAATTGCGCCAGCTAAATTCTGGCTTAAAGGTTAATTAATTTTTTTCTGGCTAAATTCAAGCGCAATTTCTGATTGGCTGGCACAATTTTAATCACGTGACAAAAGGTTGATCAGATAAAATTATTAATTCGTAATTCGCCGATCATGTGCAGATCTGCATATATAGCAATATATACGATTTTCGGGTTAATTAACTTATAATTATTTCTTTATTTTTTGAATCTAAAAAAAATTTATAATGTTTGCACCTTTTTTATCACCCAAAATTACTTCTATAAAAAATTAATAAAATTATACACAAATTATAATTACATATTAATAAAAATAAAATTTATAAAATTTAAAAATTTTAATATAATATTATGGCAAAGCGACGGGAATTAGTAGTTGCATTAATTTCAAGTGGAGAACTTGATTCTGAATTACATTATGGTCCATTTTCACGAAATTGGTGGTTTACTTCATCAATAAAAAAAGATAATAATTTAGAAATGATGTATCCAATTCGAATTGGTATGAAAACACAAGTAGAATTAAATGGAAAAAATTTTATCATGCGAATTTTAAAAGGAAATAATATTTCTAAAAATCAGCCAGGTTATACTAGTCAATGTAATTCAGATTCAAGTGAAATTGAAGATAATCCAACCAACGCAATTACATCTATATATAGACAAGTTTTCAAAACTAAAACAAAAATTTCCGGTTCGATAGTTATGGGTTTTGATAAAGAATCAATAATAGCAGAATTATTAGATGATATAGAATTTCATCCATATATAATTAGTATAGAAAATAAGTTGTCAGTTATGGTTTTTGGTTCAGGTATTTCAAAAAATGAAGGTTGGATGGGTGCTGGAGAAGGATATATAGCTTCTTTTTTTTATATTTTTAGAAAAGAACGATGTTTATTTGTTCAAAAATTTATAAAAAACAATTCTATAATTGAAATATGGAATGGTGATGTAAAAATTTTAGATTTCAAAAGTGATTCACCAGAAAATGTTTGGCGCAAAGTTGGAATTCTAGAAAAGTTCAGAGGTACACAACTATTTGGACTTGAGCATGCGTATACACAATCTATAATACAAAGGTTATTTATTCCAAAATGTCAACCATCTCAATGAGGTGATGAAGTTATAATGAATAGTTTATATGAGTATCATCTCAAAAAGCGAACAATTGCTAGTGTAAATTGGCTACAACTGTTTAAAGAATGGGAATCTTGTGGAAATATTATTGAAATTAATACTGCATTAACTCGTTTATATCCAAAAAAATACAAATTTACTGATCGTGAAATACAAGCTTGGAGTTCAATGCTTAAAGCAGCTAGATGTACAAATATAACTCCTTTTAACAATAGTATATCAATGGTAAATATTTATATTATTATTATTATTATTATTCAAATATTTGAAATTTATTATTATTTTTTTTAATTTAGTGCAAATTTTGGACACGATCTTCAGAATCTGAGGTAGATAAAAAAAATTTGAACGATCTTTATAATTCAGGATTTTTAAATCCATATCCTACAAAAATACAAAATCATATAGAATCTTTTTGGGAAAGTTTTAAAGAATGTTTAGCTATAAATAAAAAAGGTCCAAATGGTATTCGACAAATTTTATCAATTATTGCACACAAATTTAGTTATGAAGAATTACAAAATAAACTTGGAGTTAGTATTATTGTATTTATTTACTTATTATAATATTTTATATTTGATAACTGTAATAATTTTTATTCAATTATTTAGGTTTCATCAAATACAATCAATATGGCTAGAAAATATGCAATACTCAATGGTCCCGGTGGTCAACAAATTGATAAACCAAAGATAATACGTAATCTACCTCTTAGTGAAGAAATTGAAAATCAATTTCAAATTTTTTTTTCAGACAAATCAAATGTTACTATGAGTTCTTACAAGGTTGATTCAAAAACAAATCGTCCGATTCTTTATTTACTTGATCAAAAAGAAGTATTGTGGAAACGATTTTCAGAAAATTATCCTAATGGAATGAAAAGAACAACATTTATGGCACGAATTGAAGATGGTCCATATAGATATCGTGAAGATTTAGGAGGATTATGCTCAATATGTGCAGAATACGGTTACGAAATATTTGATGATTTGATTAAAATTATAAAATTGCATATTGAGAATAATTTAGTTCAGGTATGTAATTATTATTTTTATTATTATTTATTAGAATATAAAATATATATACTATACTTCGGATAATTATACTTATTTATTATAAATTATAGAATAAATTATTGCAAGATGTGGAACAAATTAGACGTCATATAAAAAAAGAATATGTACGTGAACTTAGTATTAAAAATAATGAACAAATTGAGCATGATGAATGTATTGATCATTGTTTACTTTTTGCATTTGGTGAGTATATCAAAACACATACTATTAGATATAATCGATGTTCAAAATTTTATTTATTTTTTGATGAACTGGAATCTATAATAAAAGAAAAACAATTATTAGAAAATAAAAAAGAAAAATTACTTCATTATTTAGCACATCAGGCTAGAAAAACTTATCTTAATGCGCAAGTTCAAGCAAACTTGTTGAAATTAGATAAAGATGGTGCCATCTTTATCGTTGATTATAAAATGCGCATTTTGCCAAAATCTGCTTGAAAAACCAAATCCGAATTTTTTGAAAAAAAAAGGATGGACGTTACATTCTATATTGATGTATACAAAACAAGAAAATGATGAAAAGCTAAATATAGTAGCATTTGATCATTACTGCATCATCACTTCATGCAGTATTTGAAACTATGTCTAATAAACCGAAATGGGTTATATTAATTTCTGATAATGGACCTCATTATCATAATAGTGAAATGATGATTATAATGGCTCATTGGAAAGAATGGTATGATGTTGAGGTTAGAGGATGGATTTTTTTGGAAGCAGGTGAAGCCAAAATAGCGATCGATTCTCATCATGCACAAGTTAGTAACTTGAAATTATTGTTTTTTTTTTTAAAAAAAAAATTTATAATAATAAATACAATTTCAATAGATTGCGCATGCAATTAAAAGATATGTTAGGATTGGTTTTGAAATTAAAGAAGGCAATAATATAGAAAATGCGATGAAAGATTTGTGTGGCACCTCTATTGGAGAACTAAATCCTTATCACGAAAAATTAGATAAAAAAATAAAATCATTAATTGAAATATCTAATTTGAATGAATGGAAATGGCCTAATGAAGGTTCATTTGCGGGTTATATACAAGCACGTCCTTTACCAAATATAGGAAATTATATCAATTATTCTCCGGCACAAATAGAAAAACTATCAAAATCAAAAATAATCAAGCCAAATCCCACTTTATCCACACCTACTAATCCACAATCTACATGGATTGTTCCAATTTCAAATTTCGATAATTTTATTTTTATTATTTTTATTTTATTTTTATTATTTTTATTTTATTTTTATTTATTTTTATTATATTACAAATAAAATTTATCAATTATAGACATCACTTCTAAACGTGCAAAAATAGATACATTATCTAATAAAATTTTGAAAAAAAACTATAAAGGAAATATGAATGTAGAAAAAAATTTTACGTGAGTAAATTATTATTTAACGAAAGCTAAATAATATATAGACAAGTGGAAATTTACCTTATATCACAGTATCAATATAGAATTCCAACTTATATCTGGATGGGCATTGAAAGCTAATCAAAAATTTGGAAAAAGAGGTGGAGCGAAAATGTCAAAAAAAATTATTACACTATTACAAGGTTTCTTTCATACAGGTAATGCAAATAAAAGTGACCGGTACACAGCTCAAGACATGTTATCAGAACTGGTTGATATGGCAGCAAGTGAAGAATTAGATCCTGAAACTATACCGAAGGTAGAGACAATTGAAAACTGGATTGGTAGATATTCTGCAGCTTGTAAACGTGAAATGGCAGCAATAGTGTTAGAACGTCAAGAACAAATGAATAATAATATTAATAAATAATAAAATTCAAGTAAATATTAATAAATATCAATAAAAAAATACTTACAAGCTCCTAAAGATATAGTTTTTCGAGGTTTACAAATTGAAATTGCTATATAGTGTCGTGGTCAAAATCCACCGGTGCCTCAAGTAAAACATGTCATTGAACAAATAAAAAAATTATTTTTTTGATTATTTATGACAATCATGTTTTCATAATTTATATTTATAAAATTCAGCAGGTTTGCATCGTTATACAAAAATTTTTAATATTACGAATTCTTGTCATTTGAAAAAATATGCATATGTATACATAATGATGATCACCCAAAAATCAACTATAAAAATACTGCACATGACCAGCAAATTACGAATTAATTAATTTTACCAATATTAATATTTTAATATATTATTTTAAAATAGCTATAATTTGGTCAATTTTAATGTTACACAAAACTCTTTCTCTTTTGTCACAAAAATCGAAAAAACAAACAAAAAAAAATTTAAAAACGGTTCGGTGCCAGAAAAAACGTTAACGACGTCATATAAGGAAGGTCAAGGCTTAAGTATATAATACCACTCTTTCTGAGGCAAGAGGCTCTGCCGGACGAGACTGAGTTGGGGGCCTAATATCTACTATTAAATACTTTTGCGACAGTCTTCCTCTAAAAAGAAGTTCTTTCGTCCTGGGAAGAAACACTAACAAAGAAGACTTCGGGTAACTACCACAACACTCTGGAGCGTAGTAAGGAAGTGCGACTTTGCGAGTGGCGGAAACTTGGGACACTTTCACTTAAACGACACGGCACAAAAAATTCATAAAAAATATTTTCTTCTGTCTTTTACTTGGAGTTTTACTTTTCATTTATTTTGGGTTTTCTTTCTGTCTTTAATTTTGGGAAACTAGCAATATGGTTTACATTCCTTAAAATAACACAAAAAACACTTAAAAAATATTTCCTTTGACTTTTATGGGTTTACAATTTTCACTTTATTTTGATTTTTTTCGGTCTTTCTCGTTGGAACTTTCGTGGGGAAATTTCAAATGTTGGTTTGCCCCCATTTTTGGTCACGTGAGGGAATTCGTTACACTTGGGATGTAAATAAACTAAAATAGATGCGACAATAAGGGAAAAATTGGTCACATGCGGGAATATTACACGGCAGATGTAAACAAACTAAAAAGGTAACAACAAGGGGTTAATGGTCACATGATAAGATCTACATAATAACAATTTGGCCAGGAGAGAAATAGTCAACACGGGACGATCAGGTGCTTTTTTCGCCAATGGAAACACTTAGATATGCTTGGTCACTGACTTCGATCTATAGCGTCAACAACGGTGGTAACTATACGTGAGAAGTTAAACAGCAAATATCAGAACGTTCGACTTCGGCAATACAGGATACATTTCTCTCCTGGGGCCTAGGTGACGTATAAAGTAACGAAAGGGGACGTGACGACAGTTGGTGAAGACGGGGTGGGATTTAAGGGGTTGTGGTGGGTTGGAAGGGTAGGGGTTTGAAGTTGTTGGGTGGTTTGTTGGGAAATGTGTTAGATGGTGAGTTGATGTTTGGTGGGTTGTATGTTGGTTGTAATTTTATTTTAGGGGATGTAGGACGGTTAGATGATGAGTTGTTGGGGGACGGTTGGGGTTTTTATCGGGAACTTGACTAACCTTGGGCGTGCAAGGTCCTCGGCGTCCGTTTTGTGACAGCTACCCTACATGAGCAGTAGGGGAGGAGGTTAGGTAC
>PQFF01000144.1:212456-229416 GCA_003547095.1 Diversispora epigaea
ATAAATTCGCATAACATGCGAATATATGCGAATAAATTCGAATGATTATCCGGATAAATTCGAATATATTTGCATAAATTCGAATAAATTCGAATAATTATCCGGATAAATTCGCATAACATGCGAATATACGCGAATATATGCGTTTTTTTAATGCGGATAAATGCGCGGGTGGTCGAATATATCCGGATATAATGTAGTTCAAATATATCCGGATATTTTCGCCTTCAAAAATTTCCTGATGATGGAAAGAAGGATTAAAAGGTGAATGTAAATTATGTAAGGGAAAAGAAAAAAAAATAGATTCTCAAAGAATTGATTGTTGCATGCGTCGAATTTTATCATTACAACCAGATTTTATTTCTCAAAAATCTAGATTACAAATTGAAATAGAAAAAAGAGGTTATAAATGTATTTTTTATCCTAAATTCCACTGTGAACTGAATTTTATAGAAATGTATTGGGGTGCAGCAAAACATTACACTAGAGAACATTGTAATTATACTTGGGTAGGATTGCAAAGAATTGTTCCTGAGGCTTTGGATTCAGTTCCTTTAATTACAATTCGTCGTTTTGCACAAAAATCTTGGCATTATATGGATATATATAAGAAGGGAATTACTGGTAAAATGGCAGAATTTGCAGCAAAAAAGTATAAATCTCATAGAAGAGTTCCTGATAACATTTACAATGAACTTGAATCAGTTATTATTAAATAAATAAATATTAGATCACTATTTCGATCATTTTGATTATTGCTAAATCTATTTTTTAATTGGTTTATATATAAAACACGTGATTTTTACTAACCAGGAAAATTGAAAATTTTTTTTTATTCCATAAATCGATTCTATTATATGAGAAGAGTCTAATTTTTCTTACCCCAGTTAAATCCAATCACTAGATCAAGTTTTATTTAAGATTTTATAGGTTCCTATTATAGAGGTTCCGCACTGTAGCTTGTGGGATCGCAATGAGCTTCGCGAAGGTTAAAATCGGCTTTGCGAATGTACAGACAAATGGTGAGTTATTTTTTTTTAACTTAAAATGTGATATATTTAAATATATACCTTTACTTATCTTCTACTTTCTTTTTTTTCCTAAAATTGAGAAATTGAAATTGATTTAAAAGTATTTCTCTTTGCAGTTAGAATTGATAAATATGTATAAAAATAATATATTTTTTTATTTTTTCTTCTAACCTTGGATCAAAATTGATAAAGCAATATAAAATACTTAAAATACTTACAAAATTTATAACAGAAGAATTTATATTAAGATATAATTAATATAATTAAAATATAATTTAATTTATATTAGAACCTTATTTCGATATGTATGTATTTCTAAATATTTAAAATATTAATCAAAAAAAATTTATTTAAATAAAGTAATTCTCCGTTATAGATTACAGATCATTGATAAAAAAAATAGTATTTGATTTTGTATTAAAAGATTTGTTTTATTCTTGAGTTACATTTGTGTTTATTGTATCTTTTTATAATGAACCCTGCTAATAATATCTATGAAGCAGAGTTTGACTTTCCAGATACTACAAATAATTTTCTAGAAGATATTAATGAAGAACTAAATATTAATAATGAAGGTTATAGTAATGAAAGTCTTAATAATGAAAATCTTAATAGTGAAATCTTAACAACAAAAGTTATAGTAATGAAGATATTGGAATAAGTGATAATTATAAAAAAAAAATTATTTTTAAAAAATTACGTCAAAAAACTTCTCCAGTATAGAAATATTTTGATGATAAAGGATCATATGTTATTTATAATGTAATTGTAAAAAACAAAGCTAATTCTAACGGAAAAAAGTGTGAACAAAAATATGCAACATTTAAATCTATTTCAATATCAATTATGACATCATTTGAAACAAGTTCATCAAATAAATTTTGAAAATAATGTATGTAATATAATATATTTTTTAAAACAATTAATTAATATATTTATTTATAATTTTAATATTTATTTAACTAACTTGTTTTATATAAAAAAATTAAGATAATGAAAACTCAAAACAAGTGAAACAACAACAAGTAGATAAAATGTTTGATTAAGTAAAAGAACACTCTTCAGAACAAATGAAAAATTTACACAAAGCTGTAACAGAATGGATAGTTATTAACTCTATTCCTTTCAATACTTTATATAGAAAAGGCTTTCAAAAATTTATTAAACAAATTGATCCTCGTTTTAGATCACNAAAATTATTTTTAAAAAATTACGTCAAAAAACTTCTCCAGTATAGAAATATTTTGATGATAAAGGATCATATGTTATTTATAATGTAATTGTAAAAAACAAAGCTAATTCTAACGGAAAAAAGTGTGAACAAAAATATGCAACATTTAAATCTATTTCAATATCAATTATGACATCATTTGAAACAAGTTCATCAAATAAATTTTGAAAATAATGTATGTAATATAATATATTTTTTAAAACAATTAATTAATATATTTATTTATAATTTTAATATTTATTTAACTAACTTGTTTTATATAAAAAAATTAAGATAATAAAAACTCAAAACAAGTGAAACAACAACAAGTAGATAAAATGTTTGATTAAGTAAAAGAACACTCTTCAGAACAAATGAAAAATTTACACAAAGCTGTAACAGAATGGATAGTTATTAACTCTATTCCTTTCAATACTTTATATAGAAAAGGCTTTCAAAAATTTATTAAACAAATTGATCCTCGTTTTAGATCACTAAATAATAAGACAATTAAAAATTTAATTATAGAAGCATACACTATACATGTCGTCAAAACTAATTTGACCTTGATTCAACTCTTAAAATTTCAATTTTTAATTGCATCAATTACTAATAAAAATCAAAATTTGTCTTGACTCAACTTCAATTTTTCTCAATTTTAATTGCGTCTAACTCAATTCAATAGTTTTGACGATATGTATAGCATACACAATATAAAAACAAAAAGTTAAAAATTTAATTAAAGAAAGTTGTACAACTGTAACAATTTGTGAACTGCACGTTCTAAAGTAGGATATATTGGAATTACTTGTCACTGGTTAACACAAGATTTTAAACCAATTGATCTTTTACTTGCAATTGAACAAATATCATATCCACATACTGGTGAAGCAATCTCCAATTATATTAAAACAAAAATTACAGAATTTGAACTTGAGGATAAAATATCATTTGATATAACAGATAATGGAAATAATATGAATTATTAGAAAATATTGAAAGACTTCTATGCACAGTTCATACTATACAACTTACAATAAATCAAGCATTAAATACAATTAAGCCATTTGTAAACCGGTTTAATAAATTGGTAAAATTTTTTACTTCTTCACCTAAACAAACTGAAAGATTAGATACAGCACAAATTAAATATGCTGCCTGAAAGCAATGTAATCTAAATAAAGATTAATTAATTAGATTAAATTATAAGCAAAATGAACAAGATTTTGAACAATATATTAATAATGATAATGAAAAAAATTTGAAAATAGAAAATGAAAAAAATAATAATGAAAATTTAGAAGATAATTCAAATAAAAATATTAAAATTCTTCGAAATATAGCAGATATCAAAACTCGTTAGAATTCAAGTTATATTTCTTGGAAAAGACTTTTAGATTTATATTTAACAATTAAATGGTTATTATATACTTTACCTCTTAAACGAAGTAATGATTCAAAGAAAGATGGAAAATTATTAAAACAATGTTTATTAAAAGATTATGAATGAGATTTATTAAAAAAAATTGTAAAATTACTTGAACCATTTGAAAAAACTACAAGGTTTTTTTCAGGTGCAAAATATTCAACATTATCACTTATGTATCCAACTATTCAAAAACTTAAAATTTAATATGCTTGTGAATCACTTTTATCATCAAATAATTATGAAGATGAAGATAATTTGGAACTTAATTTAGGTTAGTATTAATTTTTTTTAATTTATTTAAATTAATTATTGATATTAATTGTTGATTATATTAATTATTAAAAATTAATAAATGAATTTTCAGAAGAAGAAAATGATGAAAATCAATCTATTGATAATAATAGATATATTTCAGCACTAAATTTTAATGAAATAATTCATAAATTTAAGAGAAAAATTTATGATTCACTTTGAAATTATTGGAATGAAAGTTCTGAAATTGGATTAATTTCAATATTGTTTGATCCTTGATTAAAAAAATGTCTTTATTTGATGAAGATACACAAAATAATACAATTGAAAAATTACATATTTTATATAATGAAATTACAAGGAATCAACTTAAAGTTGGATTATCTTTATCAACAAATTCTACAACTAGAAATTCTTCTAACTTGTCTGATTCATTTATGGAATTTATTTTTGAAACACCTAATAAAGTAGAAATAATAGGATTAAGTAAAATTGAACATTATCTTGATTTTCATTTAACACTAACTGCTGAACCAGCAAAAAATCTATGGCAATGGTGGAATATGCGAAAGAGAGAATTTTCAATACTTTCTCAAATTGCATAAAAATATTTAACAATTCCTGCTACTTCAG
Organism: Diversispora epigaea; assembly: GCA_003547095.1. Lineage (NCBI taxonomy): Eukaryota > Fungi > Glomeromycota > Glomeromycetes > Diversisporales > Diversisporaceae > Diversispora > Diversispora epigaea. Next base: position 217,012 of record PQFF01000144.1, read on the forward strand.
TACCTTTAGTGATGCAGAAAATTAAATAAGTGCAAAATGTATCAGATTGAGTTCAAAAATTGTACATCAGTAAATTTTTTAAATGTAAGCTTTCGAAGTCCTTCACTTCGATAACTTTCGAATACCTCCAACATAAACGTAATATTTATGAAGGTTATTGGTACCAAAAATCTTCATTTTTATTAATAAAACGTAATACTCTGGAGGTTATTGATATCGATAACCTTCAATAACTTTCACTTTATTATAATAAATGTAATATTTGCAAAGGTTATTGGTCCGATAACCTTCAATAACTTTTGAAAACGAAATTATTACAATAACCTTTAACATAAAAAATTTTCTGATGTAGGAGAAATGCTTTTTTTGAAAAAAAAATGAAAATTATATTGATATATTTAATTGTAAATAATACAAAATAACAAATTTGTAATAAATCTAATTTTTTTGATAATAAAAATAATAAAATAAATTATTTTATCAAATTTAATATAATTAACCAATCAATTAACTAGTTAATTTTTTAACTAGTTAACCGATAAATTAACCGGTTAATTAACCAGTTAATAACTGGTTAATTAAAAAATAAATAGTCAATTAATTGGTTAAGGATTTTTTTGAAGGTTCCAATGTCTACATTAGGGATAGTAGGCACAATACGAATTGAGTCAAAAATTTAGCCAGATTTAATTTAACCAATTGAGCCTGGAATTTAGTCACGGCGCAATCAGGTGAAATGGCTAAATTCTGGCGCAAAGGCTAAATAATGGTGCAATTCTGATTAGCTGGCGCAATTATAAAATTTATTAAATAATTATTTTTAAATTTTTAAAAATAATTAATTTTAGCTTTAATTTCAAATCAATTTTATATAACCAGGAGTGATTTTTTACTATGATATTCTTATGACAGATCGAAAGGTCTAGTTCTTAATTACAAAATAATATATATTTCATTTTTGTAACATTAAAATTTTTTTTTTTTTTGTTGACTAACGTAATTGTCTTCACAGTTTATTTATTATCAATAAAATTGCAGCTACGTTAGTAATCTGGTAGTATCAGAGGATAACTTATAAAAGGAAAGAAAGCTAAGATTAATGTAATATTAAAATTTTTTTTTTTTTAAGCTGACTAGCTGGGTATAAATGTAACATTAAAATTTTTTTTTTTTTTTTTTTGGTTGGCTAACGCGATCGAACCTTTATTTCGTTATTTATTATTAAGCAGACAAACTACATCAGGAAATTTTTGAAGGCGAAAATATCCGGATATATTTGAACTACATTATATCCGGATATATTCGACCACCCGCGCATTTATCCGCATTAAAAAAACGCATATATTCGCGTATATTCGCATGTTATGCGAATTTATCCGGATAATTATTCGAATTTATTCGAATTTATGCAAATATATTCGAATTTATCCGGATAATCATTCGAATTTATTCGCATATACAGTGAACCCTCTATAAATGCACCCTCTATAAGTGCATCCCTTCTTAAATGCACCCTTTAATCCAGTCCCATGTTGGGGAATTATTGCTAAGTGCACTCCCTCTTATTTTGCACGGTGTAATGATTTTTAGATCCCCGCTTATATTAACATTATCCTCCGTAAATGCACCCATGTGATTTTAAATCATGTGAGATGATAATCTAAATCAAAAAAAAAAAACTTCATTGCTCCGTTACTCTGTTGCTCTGTTGCTCTGTTACTTTGTTCTGCTTCGTGGTAAGTTTTTTTTTCTTTGAATTTGTTTTTCTATTCCAAGTTAAATATAATTAACTAATTATTTTTTTAAAAATATTTTTATAAAAAAAGAACCCACCGTTCCGTCATCTGTTTCGTCGCTTTTGCCATTTTGTCAATTTGCCGATTTGCCGATTGAGTTTGTATTTATTTTTATTATTTTTTAATTAAAAAAAAATAAAAATAAAATTATTTATTTATTTTAAATATAAAAATAAAAATAAAAAATAGAAAAAGACCTACCATTCTGTTATCCGTTTCATTGTTTTTGCCGATTTGCCGATTTGTCGATTTGCGGGTTTGTAAATGTTTATTTTTTTATATTTTCTTTTAGTTAAAAAAAATAAAAATAAAAATATTTATTTATTTATTTTAAATATAAAAATAAAAATAAAAAATAGAAAAAGACCTACCATTCTGTTATCCGTTTCATTGTTTTTGCCGATTTGCCGATTTGTCGATTTGCGGATTGAGTTTGTACGTGTTTATTTTTTATATCTTTTCGGTTAAAAAATAAAAATAAAAATAATTAATTAATTATTCTTTTTTAAAATATAAAAATGGAATAAAAAACTTACTGTCAGATCTTTAATCCATCAAAATGAGTTCATCAAAAGTAGTAAAAAAAAAGATTACTTTAACTGATGCTCAAAAATATGAATTATGTCTTTATGCTAATAATAATAAAAAGATTAGATCTGAATATGTAGAATGGGTAGAACAAAAATGGGGAGTAAAGATTGATAAAAGTACTGTTACAAGAATTTTACAAACTAAAGAAAAACGACTTTTCAATGATCAAATTAATTCAACACAAAAACAACATAAATCAGTAACATTTCCTGAACTTGAACTAGCACTTAAGGAGTTTATTTTAAGCTATCAACATAGAGTTATTCTTAGTGATTCTATTTTAATTGAGAAGGCAAAATTACTGGCAACAGGATTAGGTGTTCCTGAAAATACATTATTATTTTCTTCTGGTTGGTTATATGGTTTCAAAAAACGTAATGGAATTCAACAAGAAAAGCTTCATGGTGAAGCAGCATCTGCAAATGAAATTGCTATCGAAGAGGCACTTCCATTATTACAAGATAAATGTGGAAATTATTCTCCCGAACGAATTTATAATATGGATGAAACTGGTCTTTTTTATAGGTATAATATAATTTTATTTTATAAACTTGATTATTTTATATTTTAACTTTATATAAATTTGTTATTATGTATTTATTTTATATATAGATTAGAACCAGATCGTACATTGGCAACACGTCGACTTTCTGGACGTAAAAAAAATAAAGAACGGCTTTCAATAGCATTGTATACAAATGCAGATGGATCACACAAATTACCACCATTAATTATTGGAAAATATGCAAATCCCAGATGTTTTAAAACAATTAATATTCATAATTTCCTAATAATTTTTCGACATAATTCTAAAGCTTGGATGCTTACTACTTTATTTCAAGAATGGCTTTGTGATTTTGATCATAAAGTTGGAATAAAACATAATGGACAACGTGTTTTATTATTATTGGATAATTGTGGAAGTCATAAAATCGAAGGCCTAAATCTTTTATATGTTGATATTCAGTTTTTACCTCCAAATACAACTTCACGAATACAACCAATGGATGCTGGAATTATTATGTCTTTTAAAAGACATTATCGTAATTATTATATTCGGTAAGTTTTAGTATTTAAATTATATAAAATTTATTTAATTTATTTGATTAAATTTTTTAATTATTTTATATACATAGATGGATTTTAGAGCAAGTTGAAACTGGTCAATTTATACAAGATTTAAAAATGGATGTTTTGCAAGCAATTCGTTTTATTATTCCAAGTTGGGATGAAATTACAGTTGAAACAATTTGTAATTGCTGGAATCATACAAATATTCTTGTTTTTAATGATCTTAATGATGATTATTATGATGATAATAATGAATTAACAAATAATATTTCTAAAAATATTCAAGCACTTCACCTTCCTAATGCAATGGATGTAGAAGAATTTCTTTTTGTACCAGAAGAAGACATTGTTTATGAACTTTTGGAGGATGATAAAATTATTACAGAACTTGTTGACATTTTTAAAAATTCAGAAGAAAATATTGAAGAATCAGATGATAGTATTGAACCAGTTACTATTGATATTAATGTAGCATTAACAAGTTTAGAAAATGTACAAATGTTTTTATTTCAGCAGGAAAATTCAGAAAAATATATTAAATTAGCAAATACAATTGAAAAATTTATAAAAACCAAAAAATTTAATATGACACGACAATCTAGTTTAGATGACTTTTTTTTTAATCAATAATTGCTTTAATTATATAATAATAATTAAATAAATATAATATAATTAAAAAATAAATAATAATATCACATTAAAATATTTTTTAATAATATTTTTTATAAATGCACCCCCTTTATAAATGCACCCTAATGCTCATTCCCCGAGGGGTGCATTTATAGAGGGTTCACTGTATTCGCATGTTATGCGAATTTATCCGGATAATAATTCGAATAAATTCGAATTTATGCAAATATATTCGCATATATTCGCATGTTATGCAAATTTATTCGGATAGTCATTCGGATTTATTCGAATTTGTGCAAATATATTCGCATGTTATGCGAATTTATCCAGATAATTTTTCGAATTTATGTAAATATATTCGTACATATCCGTGAATTTATCCAGATAATTTTTTTATATTATATAAATTCATCCAAATACAATTTCGAATATATTCATATTTATGCAGACACGTTCAGATAATTTAACAAATTTGTATAATATTTTTATATATTTTATATTTAAATTTTTTTATTTCGATATGACAAATTATTTAAATATTTACAATAAGTTTTAAAATGTTACAAAATATAATATTTTATTTTCTATATTACTTTTAAAAACTGGAAATATTTTATTTTTTTGTTTCTTTTGAAATATTTAAATAAATAAATATATAAGAAAGATTATTATCATATTTTAAAAGTGTATAAAAATATTCAAAAGAGTATAAATATATTAAAGTATTACCTTTTCATTATTTTATTGTAAACTTCTGAAATATTTAAAATATTTTAAAGATTTTTAAATAAATAAAGTAAATAAGAAAATTATAAATATTTGAAAGAATACCTATTTTTTAAACTTTATATTTTAAATTGATTTCTTTCTAAGAAGTAAATAAGAAAAATTATAATAAATATAAGTCAGTGTTGAAATATTCAAAGGCATAAATGAGAGTATGAATATAATGAAAATATTACCTTTTTTTCTTTATTTTATTGTAAACTTCTGAAATAAATATTTAAGATATTTTAAATATTTTAAAAAATAAATAATGAAGAAGATAAACATATATACCTATTTTATGGACTTTATATTATGAATTGATTTCTTTATAAGTGATAACTTTTGAAGATTATTTAAATAAAGTGTGAAAATGAAAAGTAAACTTGCGAAAACAAAAAGTAAACTTAAGAAATATTCGAAAAAAAGGATAAAAAATACTTTGTTTATTTATCTTGTTTATTTATCTTGTTTATTTATACTAAGATCAGTTTTGTGTTACATAGTAATTATATTTATTATAGTAATTATATTTATTTACTGATCGCGTCTATACGTCCATACTCGTTTAATTATAATAATATTTTTTATTTTATTTATAATAACAAATAATAAAAAATTGAAAAACTACAAAATTTTTTGTAAATATTCGTAATAAATAAGTTTTTATCATTTGTTATTTTAATTTTAATAAATCTTTGATTTAAAAATTAATTGATTATCTACTTTTTATCAGATCACAAATCATATCATTATACCTAGTACAATGTATGACTAAAAATAAAATTGGACTACTATTATTATTATATTAATAATCAAATTAAAAATATTACAATGAAATCAAATTTAATTTATGTATTGTATAGAATATGTATTAGAAAAAATAATAATTATACAATGTATCAAGAAATAAAATTCATTATGTATTGTATAGACTTATGCGAAAATANTCATACCACTGTACTAGTACAAGATGGAATGGTGATTCATTTGGTACATTTACTTCCGTTATCAGTAAAGTCTAAATATAATTAATATCGATATAGTTAATATTTGGATTTTTAATTCATTATTATTATTGTTATAAAATAATACCTGTGCATAACAAATTCCTTTATCTGATTGATATTTGGAAAGTTCTTCATTATTCATGGCAACGGCAATATTACTAAACCAAGGTCGACCATGAAATTTATTTGTTGCTCGAAGAATTGCGCCATTTTTTAATGTAACAGAACCAAATATTTTTATTAGGCTTCCTTTAGTAAAAGATTTCTTTAACTCACTAAGATACTCATATAAACAATTTTGAAACTCTTTGAAACCTTTTCTCATTGTTTCGTTAATATTCAGATTATTTTTTTGTTGGTTGCACAGTTCGGTAATGTTTGAAAAATTAATAATAAATAATTTTGCTGTATATGTTAAGGCTCTTGGAGTTTTAGTTTCTTTTACTTGGTTTCGCAATATCATTGCTCTTCGGCGAATCTATAATAATAAGAGAAAACTATTAATATAATGAAGACAAAATATTACAAAAAATTAAATATTAAATTTTTTAATTACATTTTTCATTATTTGCATCTCCACATCTTTTTTGTTACTGAGACGATATGGAATTTTTACATATGTCTTGTGTAAACTTTCGTATGTCTCCGTAGTATACCCGTTTATTGCTCCAAAGTCTCGTATTGCATCAACAATGTGATAAATCCATGAATGAAGTTTAGGCATTTTCATACCCGATGAACAATCCCAAAATAATGTAATAAATAGATCAGCCCATTCATTAATCGCTATCTATTGATTATTAACAATTAACTTTATTACAGACTATTATAATTATTTTGAAAATTACTAATAAATACCTGAAAATTTTCTAAGTCACTTTCTGTAAATCTTTCGAATCTACTCATCAAATACATCCTATTCCATCTAACGTAGACCTCCGAGAGATCTTTATTTAATAAATTATCCACTACAAATACCATCACTTTCATAAGGTCTCTAAATTCACTTGCGGTTAATCGGGCTATCGATTGTACTCCTTTTGCAAATATTTTTAATCCCGGGTGCCTCGGTATGATTGCAATTCTTCGATTCATTTTGTCTTCTAACGATTTTCCTAATAATTCTTTAGTATATTCTATTTGATACCGAAATAGGCCTAGATCCAAATGATGCATTCTATCAGGAACTGTGGCTGCATAAATATCTATATTTCTAAAATAAAAAAAGATTAGTGTTAGTTAAATATGCATAAATTTAAATAAAATATTTTAAAAAACTTACGGAATAGTCCAAAAGTAGTTATAAACCTGTTCCAGACCAATACTTTCAGCCGAACCATTATTGTAATATTCCTGCATATTTTCTTTATTGCGAATTATTATGCAATCTTTTCTTATACTTGTTAAATCATTTCTATGTGTTTGACAAAAATGACAGGGATAATTTGAATTTGCTGATTTAAAAGTTAATGAAAATGTACAGGCTTCCGGCCAATCACCAATTACTGTAGAAATTCTTGAAAAGAACCAGATGTTTTTGTTATTAATTTTAAAATCAATACCATCTTCATCAAATAAAAGATCCAATAGGAATTTTAAAGAATTATGAAAAGTTTCACGCGCTAGTCGCTTAAATCTGGAAGTTTGTCCTTCATTATTGGCAGATAAAATTGGAAGATATTCCAATAATTGCTTAGCATCTTCTTTATTTCTTCTCCAAGTTCGAATATTTCCGAGAGAAATATAAATGGGGTGTAATGAGCTTTTTCCTAATGAATCAGTAGTAGTTGCATCTGAATAGAGAATAATAGATAAAATGTATGCCTCGGGTCGAATTGAAGCTTCCGCATTTTTCCACCAATTTCCGGAATATTGTTCACTATATAACGTTTCTCCATCGGACTATTTATTAATAATATATAAAATAAATAAATAAATAAATAAATAAAGAATGCTTCATATATATTGTAATATATATATAATAATTACCTGCAAAAATTGATATTTATATATAAAATTTTTGATTATATCAGGGTTTGATAATAGATTCTCGATACAACTTTTAATAGGACGGTAATATACGAAATATTCTTTATTTTTATAATTTAGTATACAATGTTTTGAATATGGTAATTTTTGTACATTCATTATGTCCATAAGTTTTCGACCAGCCTCGATATTTTTAGGAAGAGGCGAAGTAGATAAATTAGAATGTTTGTCAAAAAATTTTATAATTGCGTTTCTGGTTTTATTATTTAAATTATGCTTTATAAAAAGTTCCATTAAGTCAGCATATGCCTCGTTTGGAAATTCCATGACATTTTCTTCTCTTTCAGGCGAAACTTGTTCAAAATTATCATAATCTTCTATATTTGACTCTTCAAATCGATCAGGCGAAACTTGTTCAAAAGAATAATAATCTTTCATATTTGACTCTTCAAATCGATCAGATTGATCGAAATTGCTTTGAGAAGTTTGATTTATGTCGTAATTTTTCGAAAAATTACTTACAACATCAGTATTTTCTAAGACATCTTCATATTCATGAGACGCAGGTGGCATATTTTGATCTTCGTACTCTTCGTTTTCATTAGTTATAGATGGCAAACTTTCTTTCCAACCAGTTTGCATTTCTTCAAATCGATTAATTCGATTAAAATCTTTGTCATCAAGCGACGTATCATTTATGTCATAATGAGTTCTATTAACATGTTGGGCGTATGCTTGTCGGGATGAAAAATAACGATCACAGTATAGGCATTTGAAATCTTTGGGCATTTTTATAAAATTATATTTGAAATACTTCGAAATTTTAAATTTAATTATTTTGAAGATACTTTACAAAATATTATCATTTCTTTTATACTTTTCAAATTCTTATGTTTTTTTTTTAGCAATCAAGAAATTTTTCTTTACAACTATACTTTCGCGTCAAGAAAAATATTCATTACTTTCATTTATTTTCTATAATAGAAACTGGGGCAATGTAAAGAATGTAACTAACTAAATATAGTATATATTCGAATATATTTATCATTTTCAAGTTATAATTTGGTAATATTTATTTTTATTCATTCTCCTTACATATCCAAACCTGCTATGCTTTATACTCCTTCAAAATAAATTTTTAAATAATTTTTCATCTTCAAAACGAATTTTTATATAATTTTTCACTTTCATACCTTTTTTTAAATAATTTTTTTTTTACAACTAAGGTACGTAGTATAACAAAAATAACAAAAATGTAAAATAATTGAATTAAATCTTTGACCTTTTATTTAAAAGGGATGAGCAATTTAAATGCTCTTTTTTCTACAAATTCGAAAGCCTCCGGAAGTAGAGCCTCCGCAAATAGAGTCTCCACATCCACAAGTAGAGCCTCCGCAAGTACAGCCATTCCCCCCCACTTAATTTCACAGTCTTCTGGTTCCTCTATACAATCCTTCGAAAGTGATGACTCAATTACACCATTATCTTCTGTATCTAATGTGCGAGCAAGAAGTGACGACGGTATAATTTTAATAATATTCGTATTTATTCGACAAAACTTAAATTGAAAAGCTATCTATTTTATTAGTTCTATTATTACGTCGAATTCTGACGAAAATTGAACTTTTACAAAAAATAAATGAAGACAACCAAAAGAAATTATGTAAATTGGGAGAAGATATGAAATCAATAAAAGAAAAAATATCTGTGCTTTCATTTAATAAAGAATCCCTGGATGTAATAAATTTAAATTCATAAAATATTTGTAGTTATAATTTAAAAGAGCAGTCTTTGAATTGCAATATTATATATTTCAGTAGTAATTTTTAATAAAATATTCAAAATTTATTTATTATACAGGTTATTATTAAAAAATCCTCAGAAGAACTTATAGAACATAGTATATATCCAATTCCCGGTGATTATAAAGAAATGGCCGAAGAAGTTTTAAGGAAAACAAATAATGACTTTTTTTTGAGTTTGAGTGATCAGTGGGATGGATATTTTGAAAAAAAAATGAAAAAAGCCGCAAGTATCATTCTATAATTGTTTATAATTATAAATATTATTAAATATTAAATAGTTATTAAAATTTACAGATTGGCGAAAAGATATGAAATTTACGCAGCAATTTAAGTACAAAAGTAAAAGCATCTATTTTTAAAATCTTCGATAAATTACCACCTATTAACAGCAATGCGACAGCAGCCGAAATTACTGCATGGAAGAGAAGTCCTATAGTACTAGAATGTTACAAGAAATTGTTTACAGAAATCGAAAACACTTCTGAAAAATATATCGTACGTATCATAAAAAATGCATGGCCCAAAAAAGAATTCATTCCAGATTCTCACACTGCCTGGTGTGTGTCGATTGCTGAAATCCTTCTAAATCCTAATAATGAATATATCCAAATCACTGAAGATGTTGTTCAGCCTTTTGTCGAAAAAAATTTAGTGAGTAATTGAAATAATTAATATTGTTAAATAAAATTCAAAAACTAACGAAAACATATAAAAAAATATAAAAATATAAAAATATAGAAAAAAATTGAAAATAAGATTGGATTTAATAATGACTCTGACTCAGAAGAAATTGCTGAAACTTTTGAAAGAAAACAAAAAAATCAAATGAATGATGATACAGAACTTCCGACTCTTGGAGAAACGCAAGCAAGATTAGAAAAAGTAATAAATAAAAAAAAGATGAAACAAACCGTAACCCTTCGAAAATCCCAAAAAAAAGATGACAACGGTGATGACGATAATGATTATAATAATAATAATAATAATAATGATTATAATAATGATGATTATAATAATAATAATTATGATTATAATGATTATAATAATAATAATGTTAATAATGAAGATGATTTTCAAATAATTGAAGACGATAGACGATTTACAAATAATTGAAAAAAAATAATGTAAATAAAAATAAATATTAATAAAATAATGCGTAAATTTGCAAAACAAAATGAAAAATAAATTAATTAGCATGTTTTCATCCAACTATATCCCATGAATTTATTCGAATAATATTCGAATAAATTCGCATAAATTCGCGAATATATTCGCATATATTCGAATTGAAACTATCCAGATATATCCGGATAAAAATATCCGGATATATTTGAGAATCGAATAAATTCGAATATATGCGAATATATTCGCATAAATTCGCGAATTTATCCGGATTTTTTTTAAATTGAAAAATATCCGGATATTTTCGACTCCAACAATTTCCTGATGCATAATCTTCTTTCTATTAGAATTTGTCGCATACCTTTAGCTTTATTTGGATATTGTGGATGATCTGATGAAAAAATCATTGATTGTGATATATTATCTGTTCCAAAAAATGTTGAATGCATTCGTGGCTGTTTTCCTGCAGGATTAACATTCATTTTTGTAGCATTTAAACCATCTTCTGGCATTGCACCATGATTGGTACTATTATCAAATGCCATTACAGCAATTGCATTTGGATAAATAGTTTCAAAAATAGGAATTGCATAATTGATAACTTGATCAATCAAATGTTCTGCTGTCCACTAACCTTCTTCATTTTTTCCAGGTTTTAAAAATTTACGTGCTTCAACTGGTATATTTGGATTTAATAAAGATTGCTCAGGAGTTAATTTTAATCTGCCAATTATTTCAAATAAAAAATCACTAACTATAATTGATTTGCCATGACCTTTTTTTCTTAATGGAGATTCTCCAATTGATGCCCATACTATCGGACGATCATCATTTGCATAAAATAAACATTCATCATGTGTGATAAATATATGTAATTTTTGATTTGAAGGAATTTCTGGATTAAATTGTGTCATTTCATTTCCAATAAATGTTGGCATAAATTGTTCTAATTCTTTCATTTCTTTTAAAAATTTTTCACAATATTTCAATACATCATCTCTTTCATGACTGTCAAAATAAATATCCTTTTTTTTAGATTGTGGAACTAATCCAAGTTTTTTAAGCCAAATACGAGCTGTTTTTAATATAATTGATTTTTTCCCCTCTATTTTTGAAAGAAATTTTAAATTAATAAATTGTTGAAAATTTTTTGGTGTTATTTTTCCACTGTTTTGTCGAATAAAAGTAAGACTGTCATTAATAATATCTTCATCATCAATGAATGATTTTGTTTTTTGATGGCAACCTTGTATTGATATTGATATTGTTTTATTTTCAAGCCAGTATTTAGTCTATTTTTTGATTGTTCTTACGCAATATACTCCTTTATCAAAAACTTTTTGTGCAGCATTAAATGCAGCATCATCATGAGACATATCTTTTTTTTTCCAACTAATTAAAAATTCATAAATTGAACGATACTTTAAATATTCATATACAATAAACTTGTTTTTATCTTGAAGAATTAATTCTAAATCTTTTATTTTTTGTGAAAAAATATTTTCATATCATTATCATTAATATCTGTTTCTTCTTCTTGTGAACTTTCAGAATCTTCTAATTGTAAAATATCTTCAGTATCAATATCCATTATTCCTTCTTGCAAACTTTCAGAATTTTCCACTT
>PQFF01000145.1:2173-13030 GCA_003547095.1 Diversispora epigaea
ACGTACTTCTTTTGTAAAAACGTAGTTGTCCCGGATAGCTTCTAAGTGCGAAAAGTTGACTTCTGTGACTTCAGTAGAATGCTCCACTGCACCAAGTTCCTCACCTAAAGTCGCTGAAATTGTTGGATCATGGAGAAAACTTGGATCTTCTGCCATGACTGACGAATCCGTATACCAGCGTTGTGGTACAAGTTGAATATGAAATTTTGCGATCGATGAAATAAGCATAATCGCAAAAAAATGACGGCACACAAGTCCACGATTAATTATTGTTAGGCACGTGCAAATATAAGCAGCATTGTCATACAATATTACAAAATGCTCGCTCTTTTTACTAATGGAAGAAACGCGCCATAATTCACGGATTCTTGTCAGATCAAGACCCTCAATCAGCTGTTCAAGTTCCACCAAACAAACGTCGAACATATCTTCAGTAAACATGCCATNTGGTGAATCCAAAATAATCTACAATAAGGAGAAAGAGTTAATAAAAGTTATCTATAAAAAAATAAATAAATAAATAAACTCAAACCATACCCGTTTCCCAAGTTCGTCCTCCAAAATAGCTCTCTGGCATCGATAATGCATGCTGCGATTCATCTCGTGGCGTTGCAGTTTAAGAATTGCTGGAGTCAAATACTGTTGACACGAAACATCCACTTTTTTAAAATAACAATTGTGATAATTCTGATCTTGGCTTGCAGGAAGCTGACCAATAGTTTCATTCAAATGAATGAACCGGCTTTCCCTCAGCAGTAACTTTTCGATTACGGATTCGAGCTCTATAAGAGATGAAGATCCGTTAACATGATTTTTTATAATGCTGTTATATGATTCAACACGCTGCGTGCTTTGTATCCCACCATTGAATACATGGTGCGTGAAACACAGTACCCAAGCCTCTCGACACTGATAAAGATAACGCTGCAAGTAATTTGCGGCATCAGTATATTCGGTTATCAATTCGGCCCACCTCTCCTCAAAGATAGATTCTACACGACTATTTCGTGCATAACAAAAAGCCGAAAAAAATTTTTCCCACTTTTCACCACGAAATTTGCCCAAAAAATGTTTTTCTAAATTCTTTCGAATATGGAAAAGGCAAAAATGATGCTTTGTCGTTGGCCAAGAATCGTTTACCGCAGCAATCATTGCGGGATCTGCGTCCGTATAAAGTAGGCGTGGTTTTAGTCCACCTGTTGCGTCAAGTATACTTCGGAAAACCCATGCAAAGCTTTCTTTGGTCTCATTCGACAGAACGGCCGTTGCTGCGAGGCGGGAGCGATTGTGATTGTCAACTAGAATTATGACGCACAGAATCATCGAATAACGGTTGGTTTTTGCGGTTGTATCAAGGAGAACAATATCATGGAAACGGGCCCATAATTCCTGTTGGCTGGGACGCATCCAGCAGAGTCGTACGAGACGATTGTCTTGTCCTTCAAACTGTGCATCAACGTGGAAAGAGGGATTTTCGTTCTGTTGCTTCATGAGACTAAGATAAACCGAACCAGCGTCACTTTTAACTTGATTTTTTTCACGGCGAAATAGATTAATTAAGTTATATACGTCGCGATCATGGATATACATTCCAGGATTTTTGTGTTGTAACACTTCAACAATTGCACCAGACCGCACACCACATGTTGTAAGTAACCTTACATCATCCTGCATTTCGGAAGTAAACTTTTGATAACTGGGCGCAAGAACAGCGATGTTATCAACAAGTTTATGATTGTGCTGACTTTCAACCTTCGTTATATAAACCATATTGTCATTCTTCCGACGGTAGGCGTTAATACGAAATTGACAGTTACCGGAATTATGGGCTGAATTACAACTATCTTTGGTGTGTGCTTCTTTTCTTGCCACATATTTTCTACCTTTGGTGCATGCGTAAATACGCCGCTGGGGTATCCCATCGTTTTTATCTTTCTCACTATGAGTTATCGTAAGAGCAAAACCTTGCTCTAACCCATAGTTTTTAAGCCATCTAAATTGAAAACAAGTTAAAATTTTTTTTTTTTTTACAGTAATAACACCTCCGGCACTACATACTCATCAAGTTTTATCCAATTATCAAAAGCCATCTCTGTTGTTACCGGGTAAAGTGGTCCATCATTAAGCTNGTTAAAGGGAATATCATCCAGATTTTCAGTTAAGTTGAGGTCATTAACATTATTTTGGTCAAATGACGGCACTTCAGGATAATTATCACTATTACAAATTTCGGCAGCAAAGTCGGAAAGAAGATTTGAAGAAGTAGAAGAGGAAGCCTGGGAAAAAGAAACGTGGGAAAAAAATGGTGTATTATACATGGCGAGTATGGTTATGTAAGACGTTTTGTGGCGCGTCTGTTTATTTTTTTAATTAATTAATACAAAACGATTTACCAATAATATTCATTAACTAAACCCGTGATATAATGTATATGATGTATCATGTGATTATATGATATGGTGTACAACACCACTGGTGTGATTTAAAGTTACCGAAATGAATTTATCACGATTATTATATTATAAACATCGTATATTAGTGCATAATAATAAAGAATACTTTATAAATTATCAACCAGTTATAAAATGTATAGAAAATCTTTTATCAAATCCGGAAATTTCCCAGCTTTTTGTGTATAATTACAAAAAATTTTATTCATTGTTTATACTGACACAAGTTAAAGATCACTAAACATATTATACATATTATTATAGATTGAAAATGAACAATCATATGGAGAACAATATACTGAAAACTGGTAGAAAAAAGCGAAAGAATCAATCCCATCGGTAGCATACATTTTGTCCATCATCCTTTATTCAGATGCAACTACAACTGACATCTTGGGTAAGGGGTCACTTCATCCTATATATATTTCTCTTGGCAATATTCCCACATGGAGAAGAAATAAAGAAGATGTCAAACAGTTATTGGGATACCTTCCGATTTTATCTGCTAAAGATGAAAGAGAAAAAAAATCCTCTGAATTTAAAAAATTAGTTCGCGAAACCTTTCACAATTCTATTAAATTTCTTTTGGATCCATTATTTACAAATGATGATGATGATGGCGATGGCATTGAATTAAAAATTGATAACGAAATTTTCTGGTTTTTTCCGAGAGTTTCCACAATAATATGCGATTGGCCAGAAGCATGTACTTTTTCGTTAACTTATAAATCAACAAATTCAAACTATCCCTGCCATTTTTGTCTAGTATCAAAAGAAAATTTAAATAATACACGTTTAAGGGATGATCAGATGGTACTTCGAAACAAAGAAAATATGTTGCAATATTATAATAACGGTACAACTGAAAAAGCTAGTTTGGAACCAGTTTTCAATTATTTTTGGAATATTCCGTAAGTTTTCGTGATACTCTTTTATATTGTTGAGTACATTCTAACTTTATATTATTTTTAATTTAGAAATATAAATGTTTACGTTGCCACTGTACCCGATAGAATGCATCACTTGGATTTAGGTTTGTATCGCTACCAAATAGAGTTTACTAAAAAATTATTATTTGAAGCTGAAAGAAGATCATTAGTGAATAAAATGAACTGGAGAATTACATTAATTTCAAGGTATTCGGAACTAAAAATATTTTCGGGAGGATTACAATCGATAGCTCTTTTAACAGCAGATAATTATAGAAATATTATGAAGGTGATGGTATTTGTAATTGATGATTTATTAAATAAGGATCTTTCAGAAGTTTACGTGAAATGGAACGAAATGTACTTATTAAGTCGACAGGAAACGTTTAAAGAAAGTGATCTGAAAAATTTTCAGGAAGCAATTGAAAAATGGGCTAATCTATTTATTAAATTATTTGGTCAATTTTCGAATTCTGATTTTAAACTGCCAAAGTTACATTTATGGGTTCATCATATTGTTGATACTATTCGTGAATTCGGAGCCATAAATGGATATACTACAGAAACTTACGAAGCTTTACACAAGACATATGTTAAAATTCCATATCGTTTCAGTAATAAAAAAGATGTGGAAGAGCAAATGATNAGCCATCTCTGTTGTTACCGGGTAAAGTGGTCCATCATTAAGCTTGTTAAAGGGAATATCATCCAGATTTTCAGTTAAGTTGAGGTCATTAACATTATTTTGGTCAAATGACGGCACTTCAGGATAATTATCACTATTACAAATTTCGGCAGCAAAGTCGGAAAGAAGATTTGAAGAAGTAGAAGAGGAAGCCTGGGAAAAAGAAACGTGGGAAAAAAATGGTGTATTATACATGGCGAGTATGGTTATGTAAGACGTTTTGTGGCGCGTCTGTTTATTTTTTTAATTAATTAATACAAAACGATTTACCAATAATATTCATTAACTAAACCCGTGATATAATGTATATGATGTATCATGTGATTATATGATATGGTGTACAACACCACTGGTGTGATTTAAAGTTACCGAAATGAATTTATCACGATTATTATATTATAAACATCGTATATTAGTGCATAATAATAAAGAATACTTTATAAATTATCAACCAGTTATAAAATGTATAGAAAATCTTTTATCAAATCCGGAAATTTCCCAGCTTTTTGTGTATAATTACAAAAAATTTTATTCATTGTTTATACTGACACAAGTTAAAGATCACTAAACATATTATACATATTATTATAGATTGAAAATGAACAATCATATGGAGAACAATATACTGAAAACTGGTAGAAAAAAGCGAAAGAATCAATCCCATCGGTAGCATACATTTTGTCCATCATCCTTTATTCAGATGCAACTACAACTGACATCTTGGGTAAGGGGTCACTTCATCCTATATATATTTCTCTTGGCAATATTCCCACATGGAGAAGAAATAAAGAAGATGTCAAACAGTTATTGGGATACCTTCCGATTTTATCTGCTAAAGATGAAAGAGAAAAAAAATCCTCTGAATTTAAAAAATTAGTTCGCGAAACCTTTCACAATTCTATTAAATTTCTTTTGAATCCATTATTTACAAATGATGATGATGATGGCGATGGCATTGAATTAAAAATTGATAACGAAATTTTCTGGTTTTTTCCGAGAGTTTCCACAATAATATGCGATTGGCCAGAAGCATGTACTTTTTCGTTAACTTATAAATCAACAAATTTAAACTATCCTTGCCATTTTTGTCTAGTATCAAAAGAAAATTTAAATAATACACGTTTAAGGGATGATCAGATGGTACTTCGAAACAAAGAAAATATGTTGCAATATTATAATAACGGTACAACTGAAAAAGCTAGTTTGGAACCAGTTTTCAATTATTTTTGGAATATTCCGTAAGTTTTCGTGATACTCTTTTATATTGTTGAGTACATTCTAACTTTATATTATTTTTAATTTAGAAATATAAATGTTTACGTTGCCACTGTACCCGATAGAATGCATCACTTGGATTTAGGTTTGTATCGCTACCAAATAGAGTTTACTAAAAAATTATTATTTGAAGCTGAAAGAAGATCATTAGTGAATAAAATGAACTGGAGAATTACATTAATTTCAAGGTATTCGGAACTAAAAATATTTTCGGGAGGATTACAATCGATAGCTCTTTTAACAGCAGATAATTATAGAAATATTATGAAGGTGATGGTATTTGTAATTGATGATTTATTAAATAAGGATCTTTCAGAAGTTTACGTGAAATGGAACGAAATGTACTTATTAAGTCGACAGGAAACGTTTAAAGAAAGTGATCTGAAAAATTTTCAGGAAGCAATTGAAAAATGGGCTAATCTATTTATTAAATTATTTGGTCAATTTTCGAATTCTGATTTTAAACTGCCAAAGTTACATTTATGGGTTCATCATATTGTTGATACTATTCGTGAATTCGGAGCCATAAATGGATATACTACAGAAACTTACGAAGCTTTACACAAGACATATGTTAAAATTCCATATCGTTTCAGTAATAAAAAAGATGTGGAAGAGCAAATGATGAAAACCGTAAATATTAACATAAATTATCATGTAAAATTATAAAAATAACGGAAAATCTCTAATAAAAATTTTTTTTATTTAGATATGGAGAAAAGCGATAATTAAGCAAAACGACTTTAAAAAAAAGTTCAAAACTCCACTCAAATTTAATTATTCTTCGAAGTTATTTGAATTTGATATTTCGGAAGCTTTTGAATTTATTGATAACATCAGGAAATTTTAATAGGCAAAAATTTACGCAAATTTTCACTTCGAAAATTTCTGCAAAAAATTTTCGCAAATTTTCGTAAATTTTTGAAAATTTTCGTAAATTTTTTAAAAATTTTCGCAACTTTTCACACAGTTTTCGAAAATATTTCGCAACTTTTCACACAGTTTTCGAAAATTTTCGCAACTTTTCGCAACTTTTCACAAAGTTTTCGAAACTTTTCGCAACTTTTCACAAAGTTTTCGAAACTTTTTCGCAACTTTTCATAAAGTTTTCGAAACTTTTTGCAACTTTTCGAAAAATTTTCATAAAGTTTCGCAAATTTTTCCGTAAAGTTTTCAAAATTTACAAAATTTTTTATTATTTTTCAAATATTATTATTATTTTATTATTATTATTATTATTTTATTTACATTAATACAAAAATTTCCGAATATATTTTTTATTTCTTAATCCTCGCTTTCTATATTTACTATTTCATTATGATATTCTTCATCTTCACCTTCTTCATCTTTGTCATCTTCGTCATCGTCATCTTCACCTTCGTCACCTTCTTCACCTTCTTCACCTTCGTCATCTTCATATTCATCATTTTTTTTACCTTCATATTCGTTATTTTCTACTTTTCTTTTGGATTTTTTAAGATTTTTTTGTAGAGTTTCGACTTCAATAATTCTTTTCTTTCCTTTGTTTCTTTCGGGTTCTATCTGTTTTTCAGGATCTTTCTGTCTTTCTGGAGATACTGGTCTTTGGGGAGTTGGAGATGAGTCCGATTCGTATTCAAAACTTTCTTCAATTTCAATTTTTCTCTATTTTTTAAAATTTTGTTAGTTTTCGAAAATTTTAAAAATCTGGCGTGATATAAAATTTACTTACTAAATTTCTTGCAAGAGCCGGTTGTATAATTTCTTCTGACATTTTGATAACTTCATTTTTCGGGTTGAGAAAAATTTCTGAAATAGAAATCGCCCAGGCGATTTGAAGATTTGGAATATTTTTTTTCTTAGGCCAGACATTTTTAATTATTTTTGTCATATATGTGTCATTTTCGTCGTCTTCGATTTTTTCAAATAATTTACGAAAACAATTTGAAACAGCAAGTTTCTTCTTCCACACCGCAATTTCAGATGCTTTCGCTACATTACTAATTGGAGGTAACATATTGCTGAAATTTTCAAAAATTGCTGTTTTTACTCGCGCACACAAGGTGCCTCTAAGAGAACGGAGCCTTTTTGATAACTATAAATTTTTAAAAAAATTAATTACAAAACTCTTCAAAATATCAATTTATAGATTTTACTTCAAAATATGGTTCCCATTTACTACCCAAAGTGGAGAAAAATTCATTATCAGATTCTCTTAGAAAAAATTCGGCAGATTCTTTGAATTCGTCATAATTGGGATATATTTTTTTTTCTAACAGGTCTTGAGCTAGGGTTCCGCAAAAAAAATCTGAATCACAGATCGGATCCGGATTGCACTGTACGGATCCGGATAGGATCTTAAGGTTTCGAATCGCGGATCAATTCGAATCCAAAAAAAATGAGATTCGACGGATTCGGATATTGTTTTTTTTGGATTCGAATCGATCCGTGATCCGAGGATTCTATAGCCGTGAAAAGAAACAAGTGAGATAAAAGAATTCTAGGGGAAGGAGAGGAAAAAAAAGTGAGATAGAAGAATTCTAGGGGGGGGGGAGGAGAAAAAATCTTTTATTCATCAAAATTTTTAATGGATTCGAATATTTTTTAATGGATTCGAATATTTTTTTAACAGATTCGAATATTTTTTAACAGATTCGAATATTTTTTAACAGATTCGAATATTTTTTAACAGATTCGAATATTTTTTAATGGATTCGAATATTCGGATTGGATTCGGATCAATCCGAATATAATCAAAATTGGATTCGGATTTTAAAATAATGGATCCGTATATGACGAATCCGGATCCGGATTAAGAATTAGAATATCGGATTCGATCCGACTTTGCGGAACCCTATCTTGAGCAGATTTGATTATCACAGCCTATTTATAAAAATTGTTAATATTGCGAACATTTGCGAAATGTTCAAATTTTAATATTATACTAACATCTATACAAGCTTGATCATGTGAAAGTATGGCGACTTCTTCTTTAATAGTTTTTATTTCTTCTTTCATGTCTTCTTGATTTTTTTTAACTTTTTCTAGAAGTGTTTTTAGATTATCCAATTTCGAAAAGATTCTTCTTGTAACGACTTGAAACATAAAAAATTTTTAGTCATTTTAATTTTTTTTGAAATAATTAAACCAATATATTATTATACCATCATTCATTTGATCTACCGAAGACGAGGTTAAGTCTGAATCTTCAGATTCTAGTAGTGGACGTGGAAATAAAGAAGGACGTGAAGCTGAAGCCGAAGAAGGGTGTAAAGCTGAAGCCGAAGAAGGGCGTGAAGCTGAAGCCGAGGAAGGGCGCGAGGAAGAAGCGCGTGAATATGAAGAGGTGCGCGAAGGGTTTTGTTTTTTTTTTTTAAATAATTCGTTCAAATTGCTCATCTTAAATAATAAATAAATATTTCATAAAAATAAACAAAAAAAATAGTAATGTTACGGAAAATGCAAATAAAAAAATTGAAATAAATAGTAATGTTATGGAAACTAATAAAAATACGTGCAGTATTATTTGATTATATTCTAAAGTATGTAGATTCGAAAGAATATAGCATATAGTAACAACTAATACATACATACCTTATTACCAGACAATAAAATAAAATTTGTAGCGTTATCGAAATAAAACAAAAAAAAATGTCTGTCTAGAGTTGTTAAACTACAGTTTAAACTCAGTGTATTAATAATTTCATGTAAAGGTAATAGTAATGTTACAGAAAATGCAAGTAAAAAATAATAATATTACGGAAAATGAAAAAAAAAATTGAAATAAAAAATACGTGCAATATTATATAACTACATCCTAAAGTATGTAGATTTGAAAAAATATAAAGAATATAGCATATAATAGTAATAGAGCAAAGGCAAAAGACAGGAGGCAAGGAGTATACTATACATGTCGTCAAAACTAATTTGGCCTTGACTCAACTCTTAAAATTTCAATTTTTAATTGCGTCTGACTCAACTAATTGCGTCAATCACTAATAAAAATCAAAATTTGCCTTGACTTANAAATAAAAAATACGTGCAATATTATATAACTACATCCTAAGTATGTATATTTAAGAGAATATAAAGAATATAGCATATAATAATAATAGAGCAAAGGCAAAAGACAGGAGACAAGGAGTATAACATTGTAAATAAAATAAAAAATACGTGCAATATTATATAACTACATCCTAAAGTATGTAGATTTGAAAAAATATAAAGAATATAGCATATAATAGTAATAGAGCAAAGGCAAAAGACAGGAGGCAAGGAGTATACTATACATGTCGTCAAAACTAATTTGGCCTTGACTCAACTCTTAAAATTTCAATTTTTAATTGCGTCTGACTCAACTAATTGCGTCAATCACTAATAAAAATCAAAATTTGCCTTGACTTAACTCCAATTTTTCTCAATTTTAATTGCGTCTGACTTAATTCAATAGTTTTGACGACATGTATAGAGTATACCATTGTAAATAAACAAAATAAACAAAATATTTTTGTGTTACATATGTAATATTTTTGTGTTACATATGTAATACAAGATGGTAATATTTATTAAACTTACATTAATATAATGAATTTATCATATATTTTTCTTGTATTACAAATTTTATTATATATTTTTCCTTGTATTCCAAATTTTATCATTTCTGTTTTAACACAGAAAATGTTGTATATATTCGAAAAAATCACATTTATTTTACAGATATAGTATTTTTTATAAAATATTCTTTTTATATCACAGAATGTAATATAGGAAATTACAAAATAAAGAGAATTATTTATATATTTTCTTTAATACCCCATTTTTATAACAGGCAAAAAAAATTTTGATTTCTTTTTTAATTAAAAAAAATGTTGTATATATATTCGAAAAATCATATTTATTTTACAGATATAGTATTTGTAAGATATTCTTTTTATATCACGGAATGTAATATAGAAATTACAAAGAGAAACATTTAAAATTTTATTAATTACTGAGAAAACTAATAAAAATAAAAATACAGATTTGAAATATTGGAAAAGATATTTAAGTACCATGAAAGAGTACCATTGACAATTTTTAAATTAAAAATAAAGTCGAATAATTTCAATTCTCTTTAAAACAAAATATTGATTTTTTCGAAACAATTTGAACTTTTTTAATATTCTAATATAAACAATGTCTACAAGTTTTCAATGCCCACATTGCCCTCGTAATTTTTCAACACGGAATGCATACTCTCAGCATGTTAATCGATGCATTAATACTGTTTATTTAAGTACAGAAGAATCTAGTGAGGATATTTCAGATATTGTCTCAAGTGTTAACAAAATGTCATTAGATGATGAAGATTTTAGTCGCATAAATGAATTTCAAATTATTCGAGAAGAAAACTCACAAGTTTTTTACCAATATGAAAGTGATCAGGATTATGCTGGTGATATTTCTTTTGGTGAAATATCACATTCAAGTAATATTCCGGAGGAATATGAAAACTTTGATGAAATTTTACCTGCAAGTTTACAAAGCAATGAAGAACCCG
>PQFF01000145.1:48102-59426 GCA_003547095.1 Diversispora epigaea
GTTTTCTTCTTCCATATCAATCTCGTTTCCGTCTTCTTTTTCTGGAATGTATTTTGCTTTTCCCTTATCGTAGTTAACTTGGTAAAATGGTTGTTGTTCTTCTGAGGTTTCATTGTTTTCTATATTTTCAATTAAGACTGTTTCAACTTCCATTTCTTTTGTCTTCTGTTGTTGAGGCGTATTATTTGTCGTATCTTGAGCCTTGTTTTTACCGGTAAGAGAAGCAGACGTTTGAGGCTTTTGAGTTTTTCCTAGAGGATTATGTCTGACTTCCTTAATAATCTTTTCATTTTGAACTTTACCCGTAGCCATTTTACTACGAGTAATTTTGCTCGAACCTGAGGAAGAGGTTTCTTCCATCTTTCGCACTATTTTTGCTTTGTTATTCTTTAGTTTATAAACTATTACTGCGGAAAATAATTTTTCGGAAAAGAGTTACAATCAGATTTTTTTTTTTTTTTAATGAATACTTTGTAAACAAATATGATCAGTGAGATCTCGCCTTTATTCATTTTTAAAGTTTAATAAAAAACATATGAAGAATAAAAACTAACTAGGCTAAGTATATTTCAACCGCCACCGCTTGACCAGCCACCGACGTAAAACTTTCAAATTTCCCTCCATTTTAAATTACTTTAAAACTTTCCGTATTTACCCTTTTCAGAATAAAAACTAAGTCCTCATCAATTTTACATAGCAACTTATCTCAACCTCACCCCTAAGACCCTGCAGCCAAACTGAATACAGAATATCTTAAGAATAATGCCTCCATAAGATAACTTTTTTCAACCCTTCTACCCCTAGAAAGGTATTATCTAAAAAAAAAATTTCGGTGTCGAAGATACTCTTCGTTAAAAAAAAAGAAGTTAGGATACCAAGTCACAAATGTTTTTCGCATCAGCTCACATCAAAAAACTGCTCCCTTATCGCTCATATAAGGTATATCCCCCGACTTTGGCGGAAATGGCAAGATCATCAGCTCACATATCTCACCTCCTCCCTTATCACTCATATAAGGTAGTCAGAAATACTCCCCTTAAAAACCGCACCGACATCCAACAACTAATCCTCTTACAAACACCCAACTCACACCCATCGACCTTTAAAAAACAACTCCTACCCCCGTCCAACAAACTAAACATCACATTACACATTCTTACCCCCTGTCAACCCCTTAGTACCACCGTACCACCACAGAAATTTTCAGCTCCACCGATCACACCTTAGATACTACTGTATCACCCAATTTCATCAGTGCGTCACCACCTGGATCTACAAGATCGACGATTCAGGGTCAAACCGAAATTTGACATTCCCCCCAAAAAGTATTCCATGAAAAAGAGGAAAAATTTTGTGGCGCAGACCCATAACCAATATATACGAGAGTTAAACAGCTCCAGGAAAACTTCTTTGTTTATTCCGTTCGTTCAAAACAAACTATCCAACCTAGAAAAAAGAGGCTGGCCCCTACGTTCTGCCCCGGTTCATCCTAAAGCTTCTGCACTCCAAGACTATTTTCCAAGAATTTTAGAGAGTTTCGCCGTTTACGTCTTCTGCGAAGAAACTGGAACCAACTCCACCGACCAAACTTCATAAGTATTTAAGAAAAGTAGCCCCAACGTCTTCTAGTCTTATCCGGTTGCTACCTAACCTCCGACTTAGACTGCCTTTCGTAACTTCATAAATACCCACTTCAGTTCTTTACTGCGGAATTTGAGTGACGGACGGATAACCAGAAAGAGTTTTTTTTTTTTTTAATGAATACTTTGTAATTGAATTGGACTAGTGTGGTCTCGACTTTATTCATTAATTAATATTTTATAAAAAATACATGAAGAATAAAACCTGACTAAGTTATAAATAACTACCGCCTAACCAACCACTGTAAAAGGTTTAACCTTTTTATATGGTAAGTGATTTCCCTACCAGAGTCTGTACAAAAAGAATATTTGAAAATAAGAGAGGAAAACAAGATCATATAAAAACCTCTACAGGACATTTTTTACCAACGAAACTACAATCAACTCCTAACAACTAATTTAACACCCAAATAAAACAACTAAACTAACCAACACAACTCATCAACTAATCCCAAAACTTCCTCCACACCTATCGCCATAGGTCACTACTAATACAACTATAAACAACGCTATTATTATTATAAGTACAGATAAAAGTACCTAATGAGTACTAAGAGTGGTCTCCCTTGTCGGATAAAACTTTCAGGGGCGAAATATTTCTCAACACGGGATGGTGGTAAGTGCCTTTCACTATATTTCGACCTAAGTCTTCCATGCTTTGGACCCGGTTGGGGCGTTGATGTCATCCTGGTTTAACGAGACTTGCAATATTTCTTCCGATTACATACCTTGGTCTTGAATTGCGAATCAAAGTTCTCCCAATCGACACATAATAGATCGGTATGAAAGCCCTTTCGGATATCCTCCCACTTTAACTCCCGAAGAGCCCTTTGCTTCAGAAAGGTTTGAGGATTNACTAATTTAACACCCAAATAAAACAACTAAACTAACCAACACAACTCATCAACTAATCCCAAAACTTCCTCCACACCTATCGCCATAGGTCACTACTAATACAACTATAAACAACGCTATTATTATTATAAGTACAGATAAAAGTACCTAATGAGTACTAAGAGTGGTCTCCCTTGTCGGATAAAACTTTCAGGGGCGAAATATTTCTCAACACGGGATGGTGGTAAGTGCCTTTCACTATATTTCGACCTAAGTCTTCCATGCTTTGGACCCGGTTGGGGCGTTGATGTCATCCTGGTTTAACGAGACTTGCAATATTTCTTCCGATTACATACCTTGGTCTTGAATTGCGAATCAAAGTTCTCCCAATCGACACATAATAGATCGGTATGAAAGCCCTTTCGGATATCCTCCCACTTTAACTCCCGAAGAGCCCTTTGCTTCAGAAAGGTTTGAGGATTTTTAACATTCGCTGCGATAGAGACTAATATATTTTTCAATACTAGCGTATACTCAACGAAGTACTGGTTAAATTACCTCCGATACCCATCGCGTCAACCTCCGCTTATTCGGTTAAGTGAAACACTAAGAACAAATAACCATATATATAATAATAATACTACTCACACCCTTCAACTTACATCACACACCCCCGTCCTCCCAAACATACATCACATCACACACCATTACTGCCAATCATCTTCTAAATTACCCACCAGTCACCCAATTTCATCAGTGCGTCACCACCTGGATCTACAAGATCGACGATTCAGGGTCAAACCGAGATTTGACATTCCCCCCAAAAAGTATTCCATGAAAAAGAGGAAGAATTTTGTGGCGCAGACCTGTTCTTAACCTTTCGAAAATTTAAACAGTTCCAGAAAACACCTCTGTTTCCAGTATTCGTTCGAAACAAAACTATCAACCTAGGAAAAAGCTATCTGGCCTACACAAAAAACCTGACCGCTAGTTCGTCTCAGGGCTTATCCACACGAAGACTATTCCCAAGAAAATAGTAAGGTTCGCCGTTTATACCTTTCACCAGAGGAACCAGAACCAAACCCGTAGGCACACTGCAATACATCTACCAAACAAAAGGCATCACTATAGTCTTATCCGGCTTGCCGTTAGCCTCCAACTAAAGTAGTACGCAAGGTAAACTATTACATTTTACTACTGCGGATTTTGAGTATTTCACCGAAAGGGGAAAGAGTTTTTTTTTTTTTTAATGAATACTTTGTAAATAAATATTTATTTTAATTTTGCATTATATTTTATTTTATAGTATATTATTATAAATTATTGTTGTATTATTTGTATTATATTAATAAATGTATTGTTTATGAAGTTTCGTATTATATTAATATATATATAATGCGATATTTACTTTATTTCTTTGCCTCAATAATTCTATCATCCCTATTATTCTTTTTATTATTAGTTATTAATTTCTTTTTAACATGTAGGAATTTAATTAAAAACAATTATTTAATGAATTATCAAATATGTATACGGAAATATTCGATAATATTATTTTTTTATTTCATAATTATGTATCCTAAGATGATTTACAAAATTAATTAGAATGATGTGTTTCAAAAGAAAGGAAGGAAGGATAACATCTAATGAAAGATAATACAAGTATGATGATACATTTAGGAAANTTGTATTATTTGTATTATATTAATAAATGTATTGTTTATGAAGTTTCGTATTATATTAATATATATATAATGCGATATTTACTTTATTTCTTTGCCTCAATAATTCTATCATCCCTATTATTCTTTTTATTATTAGTTATTAATTTCTTTTTAACATGTAGGAATTTAATTAAAAACAATTATTTAATGAATTATCAAATATGTATACGGAAATATTCGATAATATTATTTTTTTATTTCATAATTATGTATCCTAAGATGATTTACAAAATTAATTAGAATGATGTGTTTCAAAAGAAAGGAAGGAAGGATAACATCTAATGAAAGATAATACAAGTATGATGATACATTTAGGAAATATTCGAAGTTATTATTAAAATTTAGAAAATTTAGAAAAATGGGATGCAAAAAAAAATGTATATAAAGAATCAGAATTCTTCTAACTTTACCATAAAATTTTTCAAAATATTTGCATAAATATTTAAATATCTATTTAAAACAAATCCTCGAACATCTAAAAATTTTCGTAATGTCACAAAAAACTTTAATTAGCTTTTATCAAGAAAAAAATAAAAAAAATAAAAAAAGAGTTAATGATCTTTTATCCGGAAGATTAAGTAGTAATAAGGCAAAAAAAAGAAGAGAGATTTCCAATTTTGCAACAGGAACATCTGCTTCAGAAGCTCTGGAAGTATCAGAAGCATCAACATCGGCAGCAGCAGCAGCAACAAAAGAAGGATTGGAAACCGAAATGCAGGATATATTGATAGAATCAACAACACCAATTATAATAGAAAGTGGTGGTGAAGAACCGGAAACTCGTGCAACCAAAAGAAGAAGAACTGAAAAAGGAAGAGAAGAACAATATTCCGAAGGCGAAAGTAATGTTTTAAAAAATTTTCAATAAAAATATTTTATAATAAATAATAATATATAATTTATTTTATTAGATGAATCTACGTTGGCAAGGAAAAAAGAAAAAGATCGTACATTAAATTATTTAGTGAAAATCAATAAAGAAGTTGGGGACCTTCGAAAAGAAGTTTCGGACATCCGAAAAATGATGGAAAATAGTAAAATGATGAAAGAAAGTGACGAAATGTATGACCAAACCTTTATTAATGTAAGTATTTTATTTATTTATTTTATTTATTTATTTTATTTATTTTTATAAAAAAAACTATTTTACTGATAATATTTTTTAAAAAAAAGAAAATTATTGGGGAGATTGCAAACAAGTCAATTTCTAAAAAAATTTACCCAAATTCCAAAAAGCTGAAAGAGATTTCAGCAAGATTTTTAGCAAATAAATATCCAGAACTTTTCGAAAATTGGAGCAATAAACGCTGGACGTTTTATTTTGATATGATTCTACAAAGAAAAGTAAGTTTTACTGAATACATTATAATCCAGATATCTCAATAATTAACTAAAGATTTTGAATCATTTAAAATTAGTAGAAAGGCACCGGTCTAGAAGAGGAGCATTGTCTACCCAAATCAGAAAATCGATATTTTCTGTATTTAGAAGTCTCCCCAAAATAAATATGAAGTCAACTCCAAGCGAGATAAAAGTTTGGAAATCATTATCAATAGTCAAACAGTGTTACGAAAAGTTACATTCAAAGTTGAAAAATGATGAAACCACCTGGTGTGGAAAAATCATTAACGAAACGTGGCAGGATACTTCAAAAGTATCCAAAGAACAAATATCTTTCATCGTAGCAATATGCGAAAGTTTCCTAAACCCAAATAATGAAATATTAAAAAATGATAATAAATTTTTAAGTAAAAGGTTAAAAAGAAATTTAGTAAGTATTAAAAATATACGGATTTTTTTGATTTTTTAATTTTTTTAAATACTAAAAAAGAATTTTATTAATAGAAAAAAATGAAAACCGGCCGAGAATTTGATTTGAAAGACTCGGATTCTAACGAAGAAACAGAAAGTGACTCAAGTACATCAGATGAAGATGAGGATGAAGGAGAAGTGAGCAGAAATGAGGGAGAAGGAAGTGGAGAAAGAAGAAGCGAAGAAAGAAATGAAGAAAGAAGAAGTGAAGAAAGAGAAAGAAGAAGTAGAGAAAGAAGCGAAGAAAGAAATGAAAAAAGAGAAGGAAGAAGAAGTGAAGAAAGAGAAAGAAGAAGAAGCGGAGAAAGAAGAAGCATAGGAAGAAGCGTAGAAAGAAGAAATGTAGAACGAAGCAAAGGAAGAAATGAAGAAAGAGAAGGAAGAAGTGAAGAAAGAGAAGGAAGAAGAAGTGAAGAAAGAGAAGGAAGAAGAAGCGGAGAAAGAAGAAGCGGAGAAAGAAGAAGCGTAGGAAGAAGCGTAGAAAGAAAAAGCGTAGAACGAAGAAGTGAAGAAAGAAGAAGTGAAAGAGAAGAAAGAAATGAATGGGAATAGATTTCGAAAAGATCTGAAACATTAAAAAAATTCAAAAATATATATTTTTTTTATTATATTACATTTTATTATCAGTTTATTATATATTATCAGTTAATTATATTTTTACATAATAAAGAACGCATTGGTTTATTATAATTTTTTTTTTACATAAGATTTTATGAAATATTGCGAAAATAATAAAAATAATAAAAACTAATCTAATAACTCAAAAAATGGATCCTTTATCAATTAATATTGTAAGTATTTGTAACTTCACTTGTAAACGAAAATAAGTAGATTATTAAATTATTATACCAAAATTATTATTCGGAAATTTACTGATGACTAGTATATATATATTAGTTTATTATATTTTTTTACATAAAGATTTTTATGAAATATTGCGAAAAATAACAATTAATTTAAAAGTGATTGAAAAAAACTAAAGAATTAATCTAATTTGAATATTTGAAAAAAAATAAAAAATAAAATTCATCGAAAATTTTTGGAAAATTCCGAATCGATACTAATGAAAAAGAAAAGAAAAAAGATGTTAAAAACAGTATTGAATAAACTGTGCACTGTTTTTAAGTAAGCATATTAGCGTCCGAGAGTATCCTACTTCTAGACAGCAAGGTTATGAATAACCTGCTGAACGACTACCTGAAACTCCGAAAAACCACGGAAAAGGTAAAGAACAGCAAAGTTATGAACATAACCTGCTGAACTACTAGCTGTTACGCAGAAAAAAACCACAGAAAAGGCAACGCATTATAGTATAAGAGTTGTGTTAATCAAGAAAAGGGAACGTTGAGAACTTTTCTTATAGGAACTCTACCCTAATTCATCAGTTTAACATAACCAAAGGGACTCAAGAAGTTTCAGACGACCTCAACCTCGTCAAAAACCAACATACTTACTTGAGAAATAAATAAATTTTTGAAAATTTCCAAAAATTTTTGTCCTAAAATTTCATGAGAATAATAATTTTTGAAAGAGTTCGAAACAAGATCATTCATTTAGTAAATAAACAAGANATGACTAGTATATATATATTAGTTTATTATATTTTTTTACATAAAGATTTTTATGAAATATTGCGAAAAATAACAATTAATTTAAAAGTGATTGAAAAAAACTAAAGAATTAATCTAATTTGAATATTTGAAAAAAAATAAAAAATAAAATTCATCGAAAATTTTTGGAAAATTCCGAATCGATACTAATGAAAAAGAAAAGAAAAAAGATGTTAAAAACAGTATTGAATAAACTGTGCACTGTTTTTAAGTAAGCATATTAGCGTCCGAGAGTATCCTACTTCTAGACAGCAAGGTTATGAATAACCTGCTGAACGACTACCTGAAACTCCGAAAAACCACGGAAAAGGTAAAGAACAGCAAAGTTATGAACATAACCTGCTGAACTACTAGCTGTTACGCAGAAAAAAACCACAGAAAAGGCAACGCATTATAGTATAAGAGTTGTGTTAATCAAGAAAAGGGAACGTTGAGAACTTTTCTTATAGGAACTCTACCCTAATTCATCAGTTTAACATAACCAAAGGGACTCAAGAAGTTTCAGACGACCTCAACCTCGTCAAAAACCAACATACTTACTTGAGAAATAAATAAATTTTTGAAAATTTCCAAAAATTTTTGTCCTAAAATTTCATGAGAATAATAATTTTTGAAAGAGTTCGAAACAAGATCATTCATTTAGTAAATAAACAAGATCATTTTGTGTTACAAAATAAAAAACATTTTTTATTTGACCAAAAATTTCCGCAAATTTTCGCGAAAATTTACAAAAATTTTCGCAAGTTTTTCGAAAATTTTTTGAAGTGGAAATTTTCGCAAATTTTATGTGAAAATCTTCCGGAAATTTTCACTTCGAAACTTTTCGAAAAATTGCGAAAAATTTTCGAAGTGAAAATTTTCCGGAAATTTTCGCCTTTTAAAATTTCCTGATGAAATATAAAAATGAAACAAATTTAGATGAAAAAATGATAAAAGGCTTAGACCATTTTATTCAAAGTTTGGACTCATATTTTGATCTGCTTAAGATTTCAACTGCACAGGGTTGTCATATAAAAATATATAGATCTGTAACTTTGGAAAATCGTGCAATATTACGTACAACAAACATGTTTCACAAGCGGCCATGGTTTAGTAATATCTCTGTAACTATGAATGATGAAGAACTTTTTGAATATCAATCTGATAATGGAATTTGTTATGCACAAGTATATATTATTACAATAATTCTAATTAATAAAATATGTAAATTATTTGACTTTATTTTATTTTATTTATTTAGACATTACTTATAACAGAAGTATTTTTAAAGAAAGAAAAATCATTACATCTTGCACTTGTACAATGGTACGATTTTATATCTAAAAGAACTCCATTTGTTTATGGCTGTCCTTTGTTGAAATTGACGGAGGTATACAATTTTATAGAAATAGAAGCAATAGAAGATATAGTTCATATAGTTCCTCGATTTGATAAGACTAATGAATATTTAGTAAATAAATATCTATTTTAAGTTGTATTATTTCGGAATGTTCCGTATTATTATATTTTAAAAAAAAAACATTATTATTTTATATTAATAAATTCAATCTTTATTTCGCATTTATCCACATTATTTTTAAAAATATATAATTATTTNGAATAAATATAAATTATAATCATGTAATTAAATATAATATTCGAAGACTTTAGTATTGTTCAATTAAAAATCAGAAAATTTGTTGCTAATAACAAATATGATTTTAATTAATTTTGTAAGTTGTGGAGATATCTAATTATGAGTAATTTGCAGAGATGTAATATTATGAATTATTATTACATTTTAATGATAGCAATTAGATAATAACTATCTAATTGAGGGATATAATAATAAAGAATTTTGAAATAATTCATCATACTTAGATAGTAGAAAATGATATATAAAGAACTAAAATTCCGTTTTGTTTCTTTAAATATTTTCGAATATTTCTAATAATTTTAAAATAATTTTAAAATAATTTTAAAATAAATATAATAGTAAATAGTTTTTTAATTTAGAAAATAGTAACAAAAAAAATGAATCAGAAGGAAATGCTTTCATTTTATAGAAGAAATAAAAAAAAAAAAGATGAATTTTATTCTGGTCTTTTGACTGGAAAATTAAAATTTGTTAAAAAGGATCGTAAACAATCTGCATCATCAACAACCCCAACAACACCCGCAGCAACAACACCAGTAGCAACAACACCAGCAGCAACAACATCAACAGCAACAACACCAACAACACCAACAACACCAACAATGCCAATAGTATTAATAGAACCAGAAGAAGTTGCAGAAGCATCTTCAAGAAAAAAGCAAAAAACAGTTGTTGGAGCTATAAAAAATTATTCTGATGGTAATGTTTCGAAAGTCTTCGAAAATATTTGCAATATATAAAAATTTTAAAACAATTCTTTTTATAGATGATTCCCCATTTACACATAAAGATGCCAATTATTTCTTAAATAAATTTGAAGAGATGAATAGCAGACAAATAGAAATGAATAATAGACAAATTAAGATAGAAAGAGAAATCTCTGACATACGGAAATTATTGACATCAAGTGGAATCAAATCAGATTATACAACTGAAAATGAATTTATAAATGTAAGTGTTTACATTTGTTATAAAGCTTCTTTTATTGAAACATTTGTTATTAATTCAAAGTACTTCGAAATACTTCGAAATACTTTGAAATAGAAATTCGTCCAGAAAGTTGCAAATTCTGCTATAGATAAAAGAATCTATCCGGATGAAAGTTATTTAAAATCTGTTACTGCTGGTTGTGCTGAATTGGAATTTTGTGAATATTTCGGGAGTTGGGAAAACAAACGTTAGAGCTCTTATTACACAAAATATATTCAAAGCCCTGTAAGTTTTATTTGAATTACTTACTTAAATTATTTTAAATTATAATATTAAAATATAACGTATTGTTTTAAAAACTTTTAAAGTTATTAGCTAAACATCGAAGTCTAAGAGGGTCAATTGCGAATAGAGTAAGATCTGCTCTTTTCGCAGTATTTGGGGAGTACGAACTTCCATATATTGATACAAAATCTGCTCCCCAAGAAATAAAGGAGTGGAAGGATTCGGAAAAACTAAAAAATGCGTATGAAAGACTTTACCAACGTATTGATAGTAATAAAGAAATGATCTGGTGTGCTAGGATCATACAAAAAACATGGCCAAATTTTAAAAAATTAACAAAAGAAAAAATTGCATTTGGAATGGCTGTATGTCAATATATGTTGAATCTGAAAACTGAATCAATCAAAATCAATGACGAAGAGATACGCAAAATCATGAAAGTTAAGAAAGTAAGTAAGAAATATAAAAAAAAAATTTGATATTATATTAAATATTAAAAAATTTATTTTTTTTA
This sequence comes from Diversispora epigaea, assembly GCA_003547095.1. NCBI lineage: Eukaryota > Fungi > Glomeromycota > Glomeromycetes > Diversisporales > Diversisporaceae > Diversispora > Diversispora epigaea. The sequence continues at coordinate 59,088 of PQFF01000145.1, forward strand.
TAGAAAAAGCTAGAAGAAGGTCAAATTATTGGGTTAGATAATGAGGAAGGAGAGGAGGAGGAGGAGAAAGAAAAGGAGGAAGAAGAGGAGGAAGAAGAAGAAGAAGAAGAAGAAAAGGAAAGAGAGGAAAGAGAAGAGGAATATGAAGATGAAGTTATATTTACAGGACAAAGCTTTCGGTCACGAAGTAATAGTCTTGCGTAATAATCTGAAATTTTTAAAATATGAATATTTTTAATTTTAGCATTTATTTAGTATTATATTTTATTTAGTATTATATTTTATTTAGTATTATATTTTATTTAGTATTATATTTTACTTAGTATTATATTTTATTTA
>PQFF01000145.1:59602-71100 GCA_003547095.1 Diversispora epigaea
GTATTATATTTTATTTAGTATTATATTTTATTTAGTATTATATTTTATTTAGTATTATATTTTATTTAGTATTATATTTTATTTATAAATATCCGAAATATTTTATGCTATAATTTATTATCATTCAAAGAATTCCAAGAACAATAAATTAAAAATAAATTTTTTTGCAATATATGATTTCTAGTTGCGTATATTTCCGTAAATATTCATAAAAAAGTGCAAAAATTTATATTACGAAGATTTGAAAGTAAAAAATATTTTCTAAAAAAAAAATTAAGCTGCGAAAAAATTACAGAATTTTTCGAGGTGTAATTTTTTCGAGGTATAATAAATACGTAGAAAGTTACGAAATCTTGCGGAATTTTTTCGAGGTGTAAGAAATTAGTGATTTTACGGGCGAAATTATTATGTATCGAAATCTTTCAGAGATATACATAATATTACAGGGAAATCTCTGTATAAATTATGGAAATTTTACGTTTTATAATAATTACGGAATATTACACCTATTAAAATTTCCTGATGTTGTTTTTATAATTGTTTTCATTTCATTCTGTAAAAAATAAAAAAATAAAAAAAAATAGTAAGAAATTGCTTAAAACCGCATTCTGAATGCTAACCGAATTACTAACTCTGGCATCTTTTTCATTCTTTTCATCATCTGATTCAGTATTTTCTTCTTCTGAATCATTGCCAAACACTCTTTTTCCTTTATTTGTTTTGGCAATTTTTTTGGATTTTAATTTTCATCCTTTTGGACGTTTTGAAAGAATTATTTCAGATTCGGTACCAGAATCATCTGGACTGGATCTTACCGAAATAGATTCTGGAATTCGATATTTTCGAAATCGATCAAGATTTTTTATGAGCTGATCATTTTCAGCACTGAATTGTTGATTAATATTTGCCAGAAAATCTATTTCTTCCTTCATTTAATTTATATTTTCTTGGCTTTTTTCTAATTTTTCTTCAAAATCAATTTCCATTTGAGAGTTTTACCTTTTAAGTTTGGCAATTTCCTTTTTTAATTTTTGATTTTCTGAAAATGAGATAAAATCCGGAAGCATATTTTGTGAAACAGAGCTCATTTCGGAAACAATGCAGCAAATAGAATATATACAAGTATTTACCAGTTTTTAATTCGTCTACTGTCTCTGGAATTGTACTTTCAAGTTCTTCCGAAAAGTGTACAGTTTGAGGAGCAGAAGTCTGTTCCTTATATGAGCATGGTAGACGAATATTGTATTTTTCTTTTAAAGAAGAGATATCAACACTTTTTTTAGAAGTTTTGGAAGATTCTGGCTCATTATGAGCAGAAGAAGGTTCATTTTGCAAAGAAGAAAGCTCAACGCGTCTTTTTATATGAATTTGCGGTGTTCACGATTCTTGAGACATTATAAGAAAAAATTGGTGGAAAGAAAAAAAAATAAGAAATAATAGAAAGAAGAAAGAAATAATAGAAAGAAGAAAGAAATAATAGAAAGAAGAAAGAAATAATAGAAAGAAGAAAGAAAAAATAAGAAATAATAGAAAGAAGAATGAAAAAAAAAGGAAAAAAGAGAAAGATCAAAACGTCTATATTTTTAAAGATTTACAAGATTTACATATAAAAATTCCGTTTTCAGACTTCTCTCACAATTTGTGGAACAGGGAGCGATTTTTCACAAAGGTGTTTCTAAGACAGATCGAAAGATCTAGTTCTTAGCTACAAGATGACATGTGTTTCATCCTTGTAGCATCGATATTCATCAAGATAATGAGATTTAAAGTCAAGCAATTGTCAANCGGTGTAATTAATTTGTTCTTTGATGCATCTTATAACTATAAAACTTGATGCAGCGATTTGATACTATAACTATGAGCCACTGCAAAATATTTATTACTTTAATTATAAGTCATAATTTTATTTGCATATTTTTTACTATATTTTAGATATCTCATAAAAATTTTGCATAGAGTTAATATAAAAAATAGTTGCATATTTTGAACCAAAATCTTGCAGATCTTTTATGACATTTATTATAATATTTTGGGGTCCTAGCTTCTGTATTATATGAAGATGATACATCTTCGGATAGAAATAAAAATAGTAGAAATAGATCAATTTCTAATATACTTGGTGAAGAATCAACCTCAAATCAACCATCAAGTAATAGTAAATTAGTTTTATATAATTGTCCGAAATGTAATGGAAGATTAATAGATCCTTGCACAAAGGAGATTCATGATTTGTCTAACGAGTCATCAGAAATTTCAATAGAATCTTTCCAAAATCGACAAGAAATTGAAGAAAGTGAACGAATTGATGAATCTTCATCATCAAAATCAACTACACTTACGTAAGATGTTAATCTAATAGAAATAGAAAAGGATAACATTATCTCAAATCTTACCTTCTTGCCTAGAATACGTCCAAAAAGACATACAAATCAGCCAGTTTCGGTTGAAATTTCTAATATAATCACTGATAATGAAGTTTTAAATATTTCTTCTGAAGATGAAATGGAAGAAATGGAAGAAATAAGTATCGAAAGTGAAGAAGAATCGGCTGATGAATTTTCTAATATTTTTGAAGATTATTCATCACCAAATTATGATCCTGATGAACCGATTAATCCAAAATCAACAAATAATAATTCATATCTATGGATTCTATTATAGATAATGAGCTTTCGGATAAAATTCAACTTACCTGAAACTGCCACAGAATCGTTAATAAAGTTCATTAAATTATTGTTATCAGAAATCGGCAATTCCGAATTTGACACTTTTTCTAATTCAATATATATGACAAAAAAAGAACTTGGATTAAGAGATGATTTTTACTCTTTTCCTACATGTCTGAAATGCCATAAACTTTATAATAAGCAAGAAGTGGAAGATTATAAAGAAAATGATACCAATTCTGTCATGAAATGTCGGCACGTCGAATTTCCAAATTCAGCAACTAGACAAAATCGCCAATGCCAAACAATATTATCTGAACAAGTTCCAACAATAGATAGATTTAAGTTAAAATTCAAGTTGGTTTATCCATTTGCCAGAATTCAACAACAATTGATGGCATTTTATAATTGTCCGAATTTCGAAAATTTCCTTCGACATTGGTTAAATCGGACGAACTCTGATGAAATTTTATCAGACATTTATGATGGTCAAATTTGGAAGAGTTTCAAAGAAACAAATGACGAAAATTTGCTGAATTTCTTTCGAAATGAGACAGCGGATTCACATCTTGGTTTAATGATAAATCTTGACTGGTTTCAACCTTACGATGGTACTATTCATAGTACTGGAGTAATTTATGCCGCAATTTGTAATCTGCCCAGATATATCCGATTTAAGCGCGAAAATCTACTGATTCTTGGACTATTGTCAAGTCCAAATGAAGTTAGCCTACATAAAATAAATCATTATTTGGCACCGATTGTGGACGAATTGGAATCACTTTGGAATGGAATCATTCTAAATAAAACAGATAATTGTCCGAATGGAAAGAAAATCCGGGTAGCTTTAATATTAGTTTCTTGTGATGTACCTGCTGCTAGAAAAATCTGTGGTCACATTTCGGCATTAGTATCTTGTTATCGATGCAAAAAAAAGGCAAATTACGAAAATCGGCAACATAATTTCGCTGGGATAGATGATATGGACAATTGGTTTATTGCAAAAGATTCATCTAAGCATCTTGAAAATGCTTTAAAATGGAAAGGTTGCAATTCGGATTCTGCTAGAAAGAAATTTACAAAAAATAGTGGAGTAAGATGGTCAGAATTGTTGCGCCTACCTTATTTTAACCCAATTCGATTTATAACAGTTGATCCGATGCATTGTTTATTTTTGGGTATTGCAAAATGGATTGTGAAACAAATTTGGGTAGATATGGGGGTTTTATCATCAAATGATTTAAATAATATTCAAAAAAAAATGAACGAATTTCAAGTTCCCGCCGATTTGGGTCGAATTCTGGGAAAAATCTACTGGTGAAGGTTTTTCTAATTTTACTGCCGATCAATGGAGAATTTTTATTTCAATTTATGCTACTGTAGTACTTTGGGAGTATTTAGAAGAAGTAGATAGGAAGATTCTTACAGATTTTGTTCGAATTTGTCATCTTTTTGTAAATCAAATTCTAGAAACTAAATCTTTAGATGAAATTCATACATCAGGAAATTTTTTATAACGAAAACCTTCGAAGTTTAACGTTAACGTTGATTATCACTACGTTATCCTTCGGAAGTTTTCGGTAACCTTCGAAGGTTATCGATTTTTATATTTTTATATGGCGAAATCTTACGAATATTATCGTTTTTGTAGTTATCTTGTATCGGAGGTTCTTGGTAACCTCCGCTTATATTAGATATTCATAATATATCGTTTCGTTAAACTTCGATGGTCATCACCTATATTTAATTTTCGTAAATCTCGGCACATTTATTTTTGTTGTATTTCGCATACGTTTATAATGCAGCAATTTTAATCGACATTGTATTGTTAACAATATCCTTCAAAGTTTATTGCATCAATTTTAATTGGCATTGCACTGTTGATAATATCCTTCGAAGTTTATCACAGCAATCGACATTTCATATTATCATTAGTGATACCTGTCGTAATTCAAAAAAAGTGTCGCAATTATATGGCGCAATTCATTTTTCCTTATGGCGTAATTAGTTGCAACTGGTTGCAACTCTTGCAAATAATTACGACAGGTATCACTAATTATCATTATGATTTTATGAAATTTTCAATCTCATATGAATATTATAAATATACCGTAAATATTCGTGACCACATTCGCAATGAAATTTCCAAATAAGTATTATCGTGTAATTTTCCGGTTCTAATATTTTTAACGTTTTTGAAAGATCGTGTAAGTTAACAATATCCTTCGAAGTTTATCGCATCAATTTTAATTGACATTGTACTGTTTTTGAAGTTTATCACAGCAATTTTAATTAACATTGTTCTGTTAACGATATTGTAGCAATTTTTAATCGATATTTCACATATGAATATTATAAATATACCGTAAACATTCGCCACCACATTCGCAATGAAATTTCCAAATAAGTATTATCGTGTAATTTTCCGTTTCTAATATTTTTAATGTTTTTGATAGATCGTGTAATATTCTCAGCATATGTTGAAATGCTGTGAAATTATTGAAATAAATGCAATGTTATTATTTTGTTTGTACTGCATTATAAGTTTACGAAAATAAGTGAAAAGTTATTAATTACAGAATCCATATATTATCTCTTAAACCTTCAGTTTTCACATACTACTATGTTTTAGCAGCCAAATTTGTCCGCTGGACGGTCCAAGAGATAAATAGGCAGAGATTCTTTAAGAATTTTATCTTTACTTTACTGTTCTAACTGACCTTTATACATTCTTTTCTTAAATACTTTGTGGGAAGAAAAATTGCAAATATCTTTTTGAGGTAAATGGAAACAAGATATGTATCAGTGGCTAATTTCAAGGAGGTCGAATCTTTACTAAAATTCATATCTTTATTTATCAATATAGGAGGATTTACCATTGATTTGTGTCTAGGAGGTATCTATTAATCATTTGATTCTTTTCGAAATTTTTTGGTAATGCTTAACTGATTAATTGTATTATTTTTCGAAAGGTTACAACTGAATTATTATTACAATTGAATTATTATAAATACAATATTTTTTCCATCACTTTTTTTTATAAAATTAAAATGTCCACTCCCGGTCGTAAAAATAAGAGAAAAGAAACCACTGGAAACCCAAATAAAAAAAAAATTCGAACCCAAGATACAGACCAAATTAATCGTGAGACTTCGGATGTAACCGAAGGTAATAATAATAATCTGTTCCTTTTTTTAAAGATATTTTCTAATATTTATTTATAGAAACACAAGAAGGAACCCAAGAAGAAACGCAACATGAAGGAATACTGGGGGGAAGCACTAGAAATTTAATACTTGATAAATTAATTATGCAAAATGCTGAATTAATAAAAACATGTAATACCTTGAATAATAAAATCGACAATTTAGAAAAAATAATTGTCGAATTCATTGAAAACAAAAAAGATGAAATTTCATCTGAATTTGTTACGGTAATTTTGATTGCGAAACCTTTCGTTTGATAATAAATTATAAAGGATTACTTATAATTTGTTTTATTATTAGAAATTAGTAAAGGAAATAGCAGATGAAACCTTTAATAAAGCCATCTATTCAACACAAGACGATTTTAAAAAAATCTTGGAATCCGTCGCAAAAAAAAATTATAGAGAAATATTTAATACGTATTCTTTAAAAAAATGGAATACATTTTACGTCGGTCGAATAATGGCAAATATAATTATTTTTACCTTGTTGCTAAAATATTATTTTTCAAAATATTTTAGATAATTGCATATAATATTAAATTTTTAGTTATTGAAAAAGCATCGCCAACTACGAGGAACTGCTGCCTCCACTTATTGAAAAGCCCTATTTAGTATTTTTGGAGAAAAAGAACTGCCCTATATACAGAGTACCGATGATTATAATGTGATCGCAACATGGAAAGCATCTCCGCAGGTCCGCAAAATTTACGGAAACCTTTTTGAAAGAATACCCAATTCCGAAACTACATATATTGATCATGTATTAGAAAAAACCTGTAATGCTGATACGCCGATCCATCAGAAAGCTTTCGCTATTGTTACATGCGAAAACTTTCTAAATCCCAAGTTGCCAAATATAATTAGTAAAGAAAAAATAATAAAACCATTGTTACTTATTTTTGAGGTAAATTCTATATATATATATAGTTACATAAAAAATTTAATAAAAATAACAATTTCAAAAATTTTTAGGAACAAATAAAAAAAGGTGAAAGTCTTCATCGTGAAGTCAACCATTCAACTGAAAGTGAAGATGAAGATGACGAAGATGAAGAAGCTTTTATAAATGAAGAAGAATAAATTTATAAAATAGCAATAATTTTTTTTATAATTTTGTATATAAATATTTTATAATATAGCGAAATTATTAAAAGTAACACACGTCTTAATATGGAAATATAATTATTATAAATACAATGATAGTCGTTAAACATCAATTAAAATGTCTTGGAAATGTGACTTTTGTCCCCAACGTATTTTTACAACTAAAACTTCGTATACCAACCACATAAAACAATGTCTCAAAAGTGTAGATTCGTCTGAAGAATTAAGTTTGGAAGTAATGATGATCGATAGTTTAGAAAGCGAAAATTTATTAAATAATGAGGTAAAAAAAATAATAAAAAAAATAATTTCAAAGTAGCTTATACTAACCTCGATGTTTATAGAATAATTTCGAAAGTATTCACGAGAATTCAAATGAAGATGAAGGTGAAGGTAAAAATAAAGATGAAGATAATGATTCATATAATGCCGAAGTTGAAGAAGAATCTTTAACTAGCGATATCAGCCATTCCAGTGTTTCCTTTTTTGAAAATATGGAATTATCTAACAGTGAACCTGAAAATTACTCATTTAATAATTATGCTTCGGACTATAATAATATTTGTGAAGAAGCGGAACCTATCGAGTTTCCTAATAATGCATACGCTGATTTAATAGCTTTTGTTACCAATTATAATCTATCTAATGAAGCTACCAATGCCGTGATTCGTTTTTTTAATGAATATTCCAATCTTCCTTTATCTCCTCTTCCGAAAAATGTCAAAAAAGGACGCGAATTAATGGAAAAAATGAAAATTCATACTTTAATATCTAAAAAACACAAGATTTTTACTCATAATAATATAGATTATTATTTATTTTATCATCCCGTTCTCAATTGCATTAAAAATATTTTATCTATTTCTGACATATCACAAAATTTTACATTGAGATTCGAAAATTTTAAGGTATATTAAATCTATATAAACTTTAAATATTGAAAATAATATTAACTGTAATATTTTGTAATATAGTACAAAGGTGAAAAGGTTTACAGTGAACAATACACTGGAAATTGGTAGAAGAATACTGAAGCTTCTTTACTATACATGTCGTCAAAACTATTGAATTGAGTCAGACGCAATTAAAATTGAGAAAAATTGGAATTGAGTCAAGGCAAAATTTTGATTTTATTAGTAATTGACGCAATTAATTGAGTCAGACGCAATTAAAAATTGAAATTTTAAGAATTGAGTCAAAGTCAAATTAGTTTTGACGACATGTATATTCTTTACCACATGGTTCAAACCTTTTATCCATAATACTTTATTCTGATACTACTACTACTGATACCTTAGGTAAATCCTCTTTGCATCCTATCTATATATCAATTGGAAATATTTCAACTAAAAGGCGTAATAAATCTGACGCTAAACAATTACTTGGATACCTTCCTATCTTAAAAGCAAAGGATAAATCTGAAAAAAAATCTAAAGACTTTAAAAAATTAGTACGCTTAACCTTCCATAATTCTATGAAATTTTTATTAGATCCTTTATTTGCAGAAAAAGGTATTGATTTAGAAGTTGATAATAAAACATTTTGGTTCTTTCCCCGTATATCAACAATCATATGTGATTGGCCGGAAGCTATTACATTTAGTTTAGTATACAAATCAACTATTTCGAACTTTCCTTGTCATTTTTGTTTAATTTCAAAGACGTTGTTGGCGGATACCAATTTGTCGGATGTAACTTTTCGTAATAACGAAAATATGCAAGAATATTTTTACAATAATGCTGGACAGGATGTGAGTTTGGAAAATATCCCTAATTATTTTTGGTCTTTACCAAGTATAAATATATATTCAGCAACAGTTCCAGATAGAATGCACCATTTAGATTTGGGACTATTTCATTATCAAATAGAATTTACTCAAGCACTTCTTCAAAAACAAGATAGTTCATTAGTCAATAAAATAGACAACAGACTTTCGAAAATTCCACGATTTCAAAAATTTCAAATGTTCACTAATGGACTTCAATCAATTTCCAGAATGACTGCAAAAGAATATAGAATTCTAATGAAAGTAATGGTATTTGTGGTAGATAACTTATATAAAGAAAATGAAAATAATGTTGAAAATTTTGTTGAAAATAAAAAATTATCAGAAGTATACGCAAAATGAAATAAAATGTACATGATGAGCAGATCAGAAATATTCACAGAAAGCGATCTCGAAAATTTTCGGGTATGTTATTAAAAATTAAAATCTTGATTTTACTAATTATATACTAAATAATTTATCTTTTTAGAAAGATATGTTTGAATGGGCAAAACTATTTGTTGAAATATTTAAACCATATTCGCGTTCCAAATTAAAATTTCCAAAATTTCACTCGTGGATTTACCACATTTTCAAATCAATCCGTCAGTTTGGTATAATAAATGGATATACAACAGAAACTTACGAAAGTTTGCATAAGNAGCTATTACATTTAGTTTAGTATACAAATCAACTATTTCGAACTTTCCTTGTCATTTTTGTTTAATTTCAAAGACGTTGTTGGCGGATACCAATTTGTCGGATGTAACTTTTCGTAATAACGAAAATATGCAAGAATATTTTTACAATAATGCTGGACAGGATGTGAGTTTGGAAAATATCCCTAATTATTTTTGGTCTTTACCAAGTATAAATATATATTCAGCAACAGTTCCAGATAGAATGCACCATTTAGATTTGGGACTATTTCATTATCAAATAGAATTTACTCAAGCACTTCTTCAAAAACAAGATAGTTCATTAGTCAATAAAATAGACAACAGACTTTCGAAAATTCCACGATTTCAAAAATTTCAAATGTTCACTAATGGACTTCAATCAATTTCCAGAATGACTGCAAAAGAATATAGAATTCTAATGAAAGTAATGGTATTTGTGGTAGATAACTTATATAAAGAAAATGAAAATAATGTTGAAAATTTTGTTGAAAATAAAAAATTATCAGAAGTATACGCAAAATGAAATAAAATGTACATGATGAGCAGATCAGAAATATTCACAGAAAGCGATCTCGAAAATTTTCGGGTATGTTATTAAAAATTAAAATCTTGATTTTACTAATTATATACTAAATAATTTATCTTTTTAGAAAGATATGTTTGAATGGGCAAAACTATTTGTTGAAATATTTAAACCATATTCGCGTTCCAAATTAAAATTTCCAAAATTTCACTCGTGGATTTACCACATTTTCAAATCAATCCGTCAGTTTGGTATAATAAATGGATATACAACAGAAACTTACGAAAGTTTGCATAAGAATTTTGTTAAAATCCCTTACCGAATGAGCAATAAAAAAAATGTGGAAGATCAAATAATGAAAACAGTAAGTTAACTATTTTATTATAAATAATATAAATGAACTGTTAATTAATTCATAACTTTTAAATTTAGTTGAAAAGACAAGATATAATAAACGTGATTAATAAAAAACAAAAGAAGAAGAAGTCGACTAAACTGTTGAACTTTTCATCAAAGCTTTTTGAAACAAAATTAACAGAAGCAAATATATATTTTTGTGAAAAAATGAATGATCAAAATATTAACGATAATATGATTAAAGGTTTTAACCAATTTTTAGAATGTTTCGACGATTTTTTAGATAACTGTTAAATATCTTTCATAACAAATGATATTTAATAACAGAAAAAAATACCTGATTCTACTAGTAGAGCATTAAGATAAAATAATATTTTAGAAGTTAAAAATATTAAGGAATGTGATATTATTATATATGGTACGGCAACTTTAGAAAATGGATCAATAATAAGGGCAAAAAACAAATTTCATGATAAACCATGGTTCAGTAATGTAGCAATTTCGATGGATTCTAATGAATCTTCTGATTATCAATCCGATGAAGGATTATGTTATGGTAAAATTTTATTAATGGCAAAAATTGAAATTGAAGAAAAACCTCCGTTAAATCTCGCATTAGTTCAATGGTACGACTTCAAATTTGAAAAAAATTCCTATCTCTATAATTGTCCTCTTTTAAAATTAGTGGAGTTATATAATTTAATTCCAATTGAAACTATAGATAATATTGTACATATTATACCTCGTTTTGACGAAGATAATGAATATTTTGTTAATAAATATATTTCATAATATTGCGAAATTATTTTTTAAATTTTATAACTTCTGTAATGTTTTATTTCTTATAATAATAATAATAAAAAATTAAAAATTTCTTCTAACATAAAATATAATATTATTATCAAAATGTTATAATAAAAAAAATAAAAAAAATAAAAAAAAATTTCACAATGTTTTTGAAATTAATTTAAGTTCCCGAAATGATTTTTCCTTCATAAAATATAATATTATTATCAAAATATTATAATAAAAAAAATAAAAAAATTTTGTAATATTTTTGAAATTAATTTAAGTTCTCGAAATAATTTCTCCTTCATATAAAACTTCATCTTCTTCTTCCTCTCCTCTTTCCTCTCTTCTTTCCTCGCCTCTTTCCTCCCTTCTTTCCTCCCTTCTTTCCTCCCTTCTTTCCTCC
>PQFF01000145.1:75698-90135 GCA_003547095.1 Diversispora epigaea
ATCTGCAATTTATAACTTTTATTCAAATAATTTTTTTTGTTAATGTTTAAATATTCAAAAATATTTGTGTTAATAATATAATCTATAAAACATAATAATTTTCTACAAATTAATCAAAATATATAAAATTACAATGATGATTATACACAATTATTCTATCACAAATTATGCTAGTATTTTAAATATTTTACATTGCTTTGTCAATTTTGATCCAAGAGAGAGAAAATAAGTGAAGATAAATGGAAGAATACTTTTTTTTTTTTTTAAAAAAAAGGATTTAAAATAAAAAATAAAAAAAAAATATATATTTCTATATATATTTATCCTGAAGCCATCAATTTCAATAGCAAAGAGAGGTAAGTATATTAAATTTTTAACTTATTCCGATTCCAGAGAGAGAAAAAAGTAAAAAGTAAGTAAAAGAATAATATTTTTAAAAAAAATATAAAGTAGAAATAAAAAATATATACAGTATACCTATATATATCCATTTCAAAGCCACCAAACCCGATTTCAAAAAGTAAATATATTATATTATATTTTTAGCTTATTCCGATTCTAGAGAGAGAAAAAAGTAGAAGATAAATAAAAGAATAATAATACTAATAATTTTTTTAAAAAAATATAAAGTAGAAATAAAAAAAAACTATATATACCTACGTGCGTCTATTTCGAAGCCACCGAACCCGATTCCAAAAAGTGAATATATTATATTATATTTTAGCTTATTCCGATTCTTGAGAGAGAAAAAAGTAGAAGGTAAGTAAAAGAATAATAATATATTTTTTTAAAAAAAATAATAAAAGTAGAAATAAAAAAAACTCTATATATACCTACGTACGTCCATTTCGAAGCCACTGAACCCGATTTCAAAAAGTAAATATATTTTTAGCTTATTCTGATTCTAGAGAGAGAGAAAAGTAGAAGATAAATAAAAGAATAATAATACTAATAATTTTTTTTAAAAAAATATAAAGTAGAAATAAAAAAAAAAAACTATATATACCTACGTGCGTCCATTTCAAAGCCACCAAACCCGATTCCAAAAAGTGAATATATTATATTATATTTTTAGCTTATTCTGATTCCAGAGAGAGAAAAGTAGAAGATAAGTAAAAGAATAATAATACTAATAATTTTTTTTAAAAAATATAAAAGTAGAAATAAAAAAAAACTATATATACCTACGTACGTCCATTTCGAAGCCACCAAACCCGATTCCAAAAAGTGAATATATTATATTATATTTTAGCTTATTCCGATTCTTGAGAGAGAAAAAAGTAGAAGGTAAGTAAAAGAATAATAATACCAATAATTTTTTTAAAAATATAAAAAAAAAAAAAACTATATATACCTACGTGCGTCTATTTCGAAGCCACCGAACCCGATTCCAAAAAGTGAATATATTATATTATATTTTAGCTTATTCCGATTCTTGAGAGAGAAAAAAGTAGAAGGTAAGTAAAAGAATAATAATACCAATAATTTTTTTAAAAATATAAAAAAAAAAAAAACTATATATACCTACGTGCGTCTATTTCGAAGCCACCGAACCCGATTCCAAAAAGTGAATATATTATATTATATTTTAGCTTATTCCGATTCTTGAGAGAGAAAAAAGTAGAAGGTAAGTAAAAGAATAATAATACCAATAATTTTTTTAAAAATATAAAAAAAAAAAAAACTATATATACCTACGTGCGTCTATTTCGAAGCCACCGAACCCGATTCCAAAAAGTAAATATATTATTATATTTTTAGCTTATTCCAATTTTGGAGAAAAAAAAATTAACAAGAAAACGATAGAACAAATGATTTTTTTTTGAGATATGCAATTAATTCTTGGCAAAATGTGATTCGTTAATCTTTAATTTTCATGATCATTAATATCTTTAACCGGTTAACCGATTATTATAATTAAATATTTTAATCGGTTAAATCTAAATAGTTAACCGGTTATTATTCATAAAAAAAAAGCTTAACCGATTAATCGCGATTAAGGCAGTTAACCGGTTAATTTCGAGTAGACGGTTAACGGTTCCAATCTCTAGATATTATAAGTAAAATAGTTTTTTGTTTGTAAAGAAAATAAATAAATCACTTACATTAACAAATATTGGATCATACATCTCGTCCCATAATTTGTTGTTTTCCATTTTTTTTCGGATGTCAGACATTTCCTTTCGAAGGTCTCCGACTTCCTTATCAATTTTTTTTAAATAGTCTAGCATTTGATCTTGTTTTCCTTTTCTTTTCAATAGAGGTTCTTCTTCTTCTAATAAAATAAATTATACATTAGAAAATATTTTTATTAAATGTTTTGAAAAATTTTGAAAAATTACCATCAGAATGTTGTTCTCTTCCTTTTTCAGTTCTTCTTCGTTTTCTTGCTTGAGCTGATGGAGAAGTTTGTCGTTCATTATCACTTCCCGTTGGTCTTATTAATACAGCTTCCATTTCAGTTTCTCCACTTCCTCTTTCAAATAATGATCTTGACATTGATGCTTCTGCTGTTGCCGGAGTAGATACTCTTGACGTTGATGCTTCTGCTGTTGCCGAAGTAGATACTGAAGTTCTTTTTTTTGTTTTAGTGGAACTTGATCCAGATAAAAAACTAGAAATTCTATCATCATCTCTTTGATTTTTTTTTATATAAAAACTAACGAAAGTTCTTCGAGACATTTTGNATAGAAGAATTTCGATTCTTTATATACATTTTTTTCTATCTCATTTTCTCAGAATTTAATAATAACTTCGAATACTTCCTAAATATATCATCATATTTCTTTTATTAATACAATAAAATATAAATTACAACCCTTCTCTCTTTCTTTTTGATACATCATAATATTATACCCTGATTAATTACATAAATATTAAATTTATGTCGCGAAATATCTTAAGATATGTAATTATAAATAAACTTTACCTTTGATATAACGAGAAAGGTGGTATTATTGTATGCATATATGCATATCACTTAATTTTAAGGATAATTCATTAATTAAATAAATTATTATTAGTATATCTTTCATTTTTCGAAGTATTGTCTATAGATATGTATTATTTTATTAAAAATTTATTTAATTGATTAAATTTCTACATATTGAAAAGGTATTATCTACAAATAAAATATGAATACTTTCTGAAACAAATTAAAATAATAAAAAAAGAAATGATAAAATTATAAAAGTATGTTGCATTATATATTAATATTAATACAATACGAAATTTATTGATATAATTATAATACAAATATTTATTTATAAAATATTTATTAGTATCAAAGCGTGAATTATATCTTCGATTGCATCTATTTCTATAAAATTGTACACTTTTGAGAACTTAATCATACTATTGTACGAGTGCAAGATGCAATAGTGATTTATTTGGTATTATTAATTCTATTATTAATAGTGTCTGAAGTTTATTGAATTTCTACATTTATAAAGGCAATCATAAACATAAACCTGTGCATAACAAGTTATAAACCAATGTTTTCGCAACAATTTTGCACTGTTCTTCGCAGCAATTTTAATTGGCATTGCACTGTTAACAAATATTCTTCGAAGTTTATCGCAGTGATTTTAATTGGAATTGCACTGTTAACAATATCCTTCGAAGTTTATCGCAGCGATTTTAATCGACATTGTACTGTCAACAATTTCCTTCGAAGTTTATTTGTACAAAAAGATCAGTTATCTTATCATATGACTTCTTATTTAACACAATATTCTTTGTTTATTTTCAGAAATAACTACTTTACTCTCTTAACAATCCTTATGAAGCTCTTCGAAAAGAAATACATTTATCTTCTTATATTGAATTGAATTTTGTTATTATTATATCAAATACACCATAATTCAAAATGTATTTAATAATATTTATTGACTTTATTTATAATTTTAACAAGTAAATAAATATATTTCATATTCTGTTTACTTTTAGGAATACATTTTGACAGTAAAATAGCATTAAAATATTTTATTAAATTTCAGCATGAATTCGGAAATTCCGAATTTTGGTTAAAACTAAAATCTGAATTTCCGAATTTTGACTAAAATTATTAAATGGTTGAATTTAAGATAAATTTTTGTGAAAAGAGTATATTTCTGAAATTGACATTTTGGTAGTAAAACAGCATCAAAATATTGTATAAATTTCAGCACGAATTCAGAAATTCTGAATTTTGGTCGAAACTTAAAAATCACTTCAAAATTTTCTAAAATTTCTAAGAGCCGATTTTTTTTTAACAATCAGCCGAAAGTTAACTGAATTTTGATATTGCCGATTTGCCTTATTTCGCTTACAATATTGTGAATGAAATATGCTTATTTTATATATAATTCCTAAATGTCTAATAATCGGCAAAAAACAAGAATTCTTTTAATAAATTCTGAATTTTTGCTGAATTTTATTAATAAGCCGAAATATCATATTTTCGAAATGGATAAGCTGAATTTAGGCAGAATTGTTCCGAAATTCTATATTTCTGAAATGTCCATTTCGATAACAAAACAGCATATCAAAATATTGTACCAAATTTCAGCACGAATTTGGAAATTCTGAATTTTGGTCGAAATTTAAAAATCAACTTTAAGTTAAGTTTCGACCAAAATTCGGAATTTCTGAATTTTGGCTGAAATTTATTAATGGCCGAATTTAGGCTGATTTTTTTTGGCAATCAATTGAAAGTCGGCCAAATTTTGATATTGCCGATTTGCCTCATTTCGACTAGTGATTATATTCAGTTTTTTTTGTCAATGACATTTTCTTTTTCCCATTTTAAAAATCTATCTATTTTTCCTTTCCAGTATGTTCTGAAATTTCTACACACTTGTTAAAATAACTTTTTTATGATACTATTAATATTTTTGTAATCTTGGTGATACAAGTCCCTTATAATAGCTTCAAATGAGAATTTTCAACCTTAATAGTACTAACTCCATATTAATAATGATTTCAATCCATTTTGAATATAGTTTTGCTTTCTTTTCTGCTACTTATTTCAGATAATAGAATTTTTATAAAGGCTTCTTGTAAGGTTTGCATTTTCACTTGACATTTAAATACATGCATTGTATCCTCCATTCTTCCTTCCACTTCTTCTTTATAGCATCTTAAATATTTACCTATTTCTGTTACATTAATTTGCATTTTATATTTTTTGTTTATTACATTGCACACTAAACCATAAAATGTGACATGAGTATTTTTTCAAATCTTTGAATTAAATTCTCTTTTTTTCTTAAAAATTTATCTCTTAGGCCAAAAAAAAATAGCAAATAAAATTTCCATATATATATTAATTGTAATTTTAAAAAATGTTCATTATTAATTGAATCTGGTATAATTTACTATATACTATGCTTTGGAAATTAGCTTTTGGTGAATAATTTTGTATGGATAATATGAAGAAGTTGAAAAAGAAAGCATTGTGTATTCAAACTTATATATTATGAATGGATTCTAGAGCTAGAACTTTATTTATTCAAAATGGATTTGATTTATCATTATCATCACCTCAAGCTATTTTTGATTATCCACCATTAATTTATAAATTTATAATTAGTAATTTAGTTTACATTAGTTCCATATATTTACGACAAATTATTTGTCAAGATCAAGATAATGATAATAACGATAACAATGATGATGAGATATATAAATTAATAATAAATCAGTGTACATTTTTGGACTATCTTAAATTTGTGAGTTGTAATTATAGTGATTTAATTGACAAAAGAAACAGAATGTTCTTAGAAATTTCTAATCTCATTGTTTAACTATAAATAGAAATCTTTTTGAAAATCCATAGCAGATTTTCAATCACAGGATATTGCAGATATCTATGATGATTCCGAATCTGAAGTTGTTTGAATAAACATAAAGTTCTTTAAAAAGAAAATCAATTTATTTGATTTTTCCCATATATCTTATTATTAATTTATAAAAATTCCCTAATTATATGTTTACTTTAGGCATTCGTGCAAATGTTTTTTTTTCAAAATTTGGCACATAAACAACTTTAAGAGTTGAAAGATCATCTGATAATGTGTCTTAGTTTTGAAAATTATGGTGTGATGAGGAAAGTGAATAAGATAATTCTTTAATTGGGAATTAACTATCATTATCTATATTGAGAATGTGAAAATATCAAATGATTATCATGATAATTTTTTATTATTCTTTTTACTTCAATTTTTATTTTTATTTTTACTTTTATTTTTTACTATTCTTATTCCATTTCCACTTCAATTTTTTTTAGTTTTGAATATATTTAATAGTTTTAGATGCATTTGTATTTAATTTTAAATTATATATACATAATAAAATATTGTTTTTATTTTAAATATCAAATATACTTAATTCGTAATCCATATGTAGATCAGAATCACCTGATCAAAATTAATAGTAAAATTCGGGGCTAATTAATCATAATAAATCGATGATTTTTTCAAATCTCTTTTTCCTTAGTTTCCATGTCCTTTAAAAACCAAAAAATACAACTACTTTCAGCTGGTAACCTCATCCCAGAACTTCATTATAGTTTATATGCAATAAATTGGTGGTTTTTTACTAATAAAAAAAACCATGGTGATGAAAAACAAATATGTATACCCATTAGACTAAATATGAAAGTCTAAATAGAACTTAACAAAACCAAATTTATTGTTCGCATTGTTAGTACAGAAGATAATATTAAACCAGGTTACATATGTGAATCAGATAATACTTCAAGAATTTATCTTACTGCTTCAGAGGCTATAAATGAAACTTACAACCAATTTTTTAATACTGGAACACGATATTCAGGACCTTCAATTTTAGGTTTTGATAACGAAAATATTATTCAAGAATTATTATTTGATGTTTTATTTTACCCTTTCAAAATAACAATAGATAAACTTTCTATTTTAGTAATAAAATTAAATTTTTCAAATAATAATATAGTTGAATATCAATCATGTTTTATGTACAAATATCAAGGAAAACAAAGTCTTTATGTACAAAAAATCAAAAATAAAAAGTATTATATAGAAATATTTCAAAATAAGGAAAAAATTATTTCTTACAATGATATTTCACCATCTGAAGTTTGGAAAAAAATGGGAATATTGAGAAACTATGATGGCAACACTTTATTTGGCATGGAACATCTAATTAATTCAAAAAAATATAAAGAATTACCAATATGTAGTATAAATGAGTGGGATAATATANTATGTGAATCAGATAATACTTCAAGAATTTATCTTACTGCTTCAGAGGCTATAAATGAAACTTACAACCAATTTTTTAATACTGGAACACGATATTCAGGACCTTCAATTTTAGGTTTTGATAACGAAAATATTATTCAAGAATTATTATTTGATGTTTTATTTTACCCTTTCAAAATAACAATAGATAAACTTTCTATTTTAGTAATAAAATTAAATTTTTCAAATAATAATATAGTTGAATATCAATCATGTTTTATGTACAAATATCAAGGAAAACAAAGTCTTTATGTACAAAAAATCAAAAATAAAAAGTATTATATAGAAATATTTCAAAATAAGGAAAAAATTATTTCTTACAATGATATTTCACCATCTGAAGTTTGGAAAAAAATGGGAATATTGAGAAACTAGGATGGCAACACTTTATTTGGCATGGAACATCTAATTAATTCAAAAAAATATAAAGAATTACCAATATGTATATAGAAATAATGAATTGAGCATTTGAACAACATCTAAAAAAGAAAATTGCAATTTCTAGTCTTAATTGGATGCAATTTTTTATTACGTGGAAAAAACAAAAATCAAATATTATAGAATTAATAACGCACCTTAAATCACTTTATCCATCAAGTCATGAATTTACTGATCGAGAGTTATGCACCTGGAGAAAAATGATGAAAAGTGTAGGATGTATAAATATAACACCATATAAAAAACAAAAATCTAAAGTAAGTATTTTATTAGATAATTATATTTTATTTGTTTTATTTATTTAATTTTATAAAAAAAACTAATAATTTTTTATTTTAGCCCGAATTTTGGACTTATAATGTTAATTTTAATAATGATAATTATATACTTTCATATTTATTTGATATGAATTTATTAGATGGAATTGATAATAAAGAAACTGATTTAAAAATAGAAAATCAACAATTAAAAAAAACGATAGATAAATTTTGGAAAAGTTTTGATGAATCAATTAAAATCAATAAATGTAGAATGGATGGAAAACAGAGAATTCTTTCTATTATTGCAGAAAAATTTAGATATAAAGAAATACAAGATAAATTACAAGTATGATTCAAATATTATTATTAAATATATTTTTAAAAATAAATAAAATAAATTTACTAATTTTTTTTTTTAGATTTCAAATACATTAATTAGTGATGCAAAAAAATATGGGCGTACAAATGGTCCGGGATGTCCAGTGAAAAAAAACCTATTATTACACGTACCAAAATTTCTGAAATAAAAGATAAAGAATTTGAAACATTTTTTTCTAATAAGAACAATGTTAGTATGAGTTCTTATCAAGTTGATTCTAAAACTAATTTACCTATTTTATATTTAAAAAACAATAAAGAAACTCTTTGGCATAAGTTTGAAGCAACTTATCCTGATGGAATCAAAAGAACATATTTTATGGCACGGTTAGCAAATGGTCGTTACAAATATCAACAAGATTTAGGGGGTTTATGCAATATTTGTAATGAATATGGTTACGAAACATTTGATATTTTAATTAGTTTGTTACACTTAAATATAGAGCGGGAATTGCAAGTATGTAATTTTTATACATATTTATATTTTTTTATATTTTTTAAATATTTATATTTATATTTATTTTTATTTTTGTTAAGTATACATTAATAAGTGAATTGGAAATATTACCGCATCATCTAAAAAGAGGCTTTGAGAATGAACTTACCATAAATATAGATGGCACCATATCACATGTAGATACAATTAATCACTGTATATCATAAGCTTTTGGAGAATGCAATCAGGAACACCATATCCGTTGTAATAAATGTGATCAATTATTAAAGAATTACAAAATAAACTTTTTTATTTTCTTGCTTATCAGATAAGAAAAGTTTATTTAATTAATCAATTCAAAGCAAAATTTTTGGAACTTGATAATAATGGTGCAGTTCTAGTATGTGATTATAAAATGAGGATCTTACCAAAAAGTACTCACGAAACTAAGGAGCAATTTTTCGGAAAACATAGCTGGACACTTCATACAATATTAGTTTTTACCAAACAAAATAATGGGTTGCAATTGGATGTTCAGGCCTTTGATCATTGAACTACTGATACCACTCAAGATGCATGGTTCACTGCATCATCTTTTGATACTGTATTTAATATATTAGATCCAAAACCTAAATGGGTTAGAATCTTTTCTGATAATGGTGGTCATTATTATAATTCTGAATTAATGACTATTATTGCAAATTGGAATGAATAGTATGGCATTGAAATTTGTGGGTGACACTTTTTTGAACCTGGTGAAGCAAAAAGTAGCGTTGATTCATACCATGCACAAATAAGTTAGTAATTAATTAATTTAATAATTTGAAATATTTAAAAATAATTTAATAAAAAATAATATAATAAATTAAAAATGATTAATAAAAAATAATTTAATAAAAAATAATTTAATAAAAAATAATTAATAAAAAAATAATTTAATAAAAAATAATTATAATAAAAAATAATAAAAAATAATTTAATTTAATAAAATAATTATTTAGATCGCTCATGCCATTAAAAGATATATAAGGGTTGGCTATAATTTAGATGATGGTAAAAAAATAGAAACTGCAATTAAAAATATAAGTGGAACCTCTGTTGCACATTTGGAACCCAAGCGAAATCATATTTCAGTAAAAACTTTGCCTGGTATTACAAAACTATTTTATTTTGAATGGCCAATTAATGGATCACATGCAGGAAATATTTTAGCTCGTGAATTATCAAATGTAGGGGAATGGAAACGTTATACTCCAAGTGATATTTTAAAATTAACTGAAGAACCTTTGCATAAACCAACACCTGAAGTTTCAGAGTATACAAAATCAAATTCTGAATGGAATTACCCTTTAGTTCGAATTCAAGATATTTATTTAAATATAATTGTTTATTATATTATTGTTATTTAATTAAATAATATTTTACAGGTATAGAAAAAATTAAAAATGTAGAAAATATCAAAACCTACGCTATAGGTATTTTATATAATATATTTTAGAAAAAAAAATATAAAAATATATAAAAAAAAATAATATTTTTCTAATTGTTCTAGATACAAATGAAAAATTTTCATTAGAAATTGGATGGGCATTAAAAAGCAATTATAAATATGGTCAAAAAGGCAAAGGAAAGCGTATAACAAAAAAAGTGAGAACTTATCTTAAAGGATTTTTTTAGCAGGCAATATGAACAAAACTGATCGAATGTCTGCTAAAGATATGCTAAATGAGTTAAAAAAAATAGCTGAAGAGGGTGAAATTCAATCAGAAGAAATACCAGAAATTAAAACGATTGAAGAATGGATAACGAGATACTCAGCAAGCTTGCGCAAAGAATCAGCAGAACAAAGGATATCTAATAACAATGAAAGTCATGCAAATAGCAATGTATTACGAGAATTGAATGAAAACCAAGAAATTGTGAATGTTAGTAATACTCAAAATAGCAATAAAACAACATATAGACGTAAAAAGGAAAATAAATATAATGATAAAAATAAACGGCAAAAAAATTAATTCAGGCTAATAAAATTTATTAAATTTGGCCAAAATTAATATTAATTTCAGCCGAAATTACCAAATTTTCTGAATTATACATGTCCAAATCTCGCTTTCCTTCTTATAAAAGTTTACGAAAATAAATAAAATTTTTTTTATTTCGATTAAAAATAAATTGGCAGCTTTTTATCTATCATATGCCAGTTTTTTTTTAAGTTATACAATATTTTTTGTCACACCCTGAATCAATGATTTTTAGTATCCAAAAATTTTACTATAATGATCACCCCAAAATTTGCTTAATAAATATTCCGATTTTTATATGGATTACAAATTAATAGTTATAAATTTATAATTTGATACAAATCTCAATATAAATTTAAATGTCAATATGCGTAGAATAATTGCACGGATTTTTATTTCAAATAAAATGTGTTGCACAAATCTTTAGAGTTATTGCACAACAATGAATTTTCTTTTTTAATAATAAAAAAACACTTACATATTTCACATACATAGTCTTATTAATTTCATATTCCTAAGTATTTTGATTTGATTTTTTTTAAAAAAAATAAAAATAGATCCTTCACTGTCATATTTCTAAAAGAAGAGAAGAGGGAAGTATCATTTCTTTTTTATTTTACCTTCATTGTCATAGTATCATTTTTCTTTTTAATTTTATTTTTTATTTAAAAAAAATAAAATAGATCCTTCACACCTACCCAACTAATTCCGTATTTCTAAAGGAGGAAAAAGTAAGTATTGTTTTGTTTTTTTATTTTAATCTTTAAAAAAAAAATGGATATCTTCATCACCGTACATCTGCCTAACCGATTTCATATTTAAAAATAAAAATAAAAATAGATACTTTCGCCGCCATACGTTTGCCCAATATTCTGTATTTCTAAAGGAAAGAAGTAGATATCATTTTTTTTTTAAAAAAAAAAAAAAATAAAAAAAGATTCTTTGCTGCCATATGTCTGCCCAACCAATTCCATTTCCTAAAGGAGAGAAGAAGTAAGTATCATTTTTCTTTTTTTTTATTTTAATTTTTTTTAAAAAAAAATAAAATAAAATAAATACATTCATCCAAAGATTTTTCGCTGTTATATGTCTGTTTTCTAAAGAAGAGAATAAGTAAGTATTATTTTTTTCTTTTTTTTTTATTTTAATTTTTTTTTAAAAAATATAAATAAAAATAGATACTTTCGCCGCCATACGTTTGCCCAATATTCTGTATTTCTAAAGGAAAGAAGTAGATATCATTTTTTTTTTAAAAAAAAAAAAAAATAAAAAAAGATTCTTTGCTGCCATATGTCTGCCCAACCAATTCCATTTCCTAAAGGAGAGAAGAAGTAAGTATCATTTTTCTTTTTTTTTATTTTAATTTTTTTTAAAAAAAAATAAAATAAAATAAATACATTCATCCAAAGATTTTTCGCTGTTATATGTCTGTTTTCTAAAGAAGAGAATAAGTAAGTATTATTTTTTTCTTTTTTTTTTATTTTAATTTTTTTTTAAAAAATATAAATAAAAATAAATACCTTCGCCATTCATTTATCCAAAGATTCTTCGCTGTTATATGTCCACCCAACCAATTCCATTTTCCTAAAGGAGGTATCATTTCTCTTTTTTTATTTTAATTTTTTTTTAAAAAAATGAAACCCTCGCCATCCATCCATCTAATTTTATGTTCCTAAAATATCCTAAAATAAATTCTTTTTTTTTTTAATTAAATAAAATTAAATAATAATAATCCTAAAATATTATACCAAAGTACCAATCCGGATATCCGGATAGGTCTTAAACGGATCCCATCACTGAATTAATTTAATAAATAATTTAATAAAATAATTTATTTGATTTACTTTTTTTTTTATTATAAAATAAAATAAATTTTTTTTTCAAATAATTTAAATATTACTATTACTGCGCTCTTGATCACTGATAAAATTTGATTTAATTTTTTTTTATATAAATTAATAGTTTTTTTTATTTATTTTTTTTGTCCGTCTATTCAATTATATCCTCAGATTTTGTGTATCTCTCTATAAAAAAAAATCTCCATATATAGTAATTTTAATTAGTCTATTCTCAAAAAAATCGGCTGACTTATAGCCATTTCGACTTGGAACACTAGCACAAATACGGCTAATTATTTCCCCAAAATGATACTCCTATAATTTTTATTTTATGCTAAAATGAAAATGATTATAAGATCTCATGGACATGTGAAAGGTGCAAATATTTAAGAAAAAATTAGACAGGTGCGATATGTGGCTTTGGTTCACGCCCTGTTTAATAATTATAAATAAATGTAAAAATTTATATTAAACATTCGTGCAAATGTATTTTTTTCAAATTTTGACAATATAAACAACCTTTTCATCCAGTTAAGAGTTGAAAATTAGATTATCTGATAATGTGTCTTAGTTTTGAAAATTATGGTGTGGCATTGAAGTGAATAAGATAATTCTTTAATTGGAAAATGACTATCAATTCTTGAAGTGGCTATTATCTGGCTGTGTTTGTATAAAATTGAATAATTCTAGATTGTTATGATAACCATGTTTTCTTATTTAAGTGACCATTGTTCTTAATTTTTCTTCCTCTTTTACTCCTATTTTATTTTTATTTTTATTTTATTTTTATTTTTACTTTTACTCTTTTCTATTCTTATTCCATTTCTATTTATATTTTTTTTTGTTTCGAATATATTTTAGTTTTAGATACATTTGTATTTAATTTCAAATTTATATATACATAATAAAATGTTATTTTTAGTAGAATTTAATATTAATTTTACTTTTATTTTAAATATCAAATATACTTAATAGTTTTAAATTTATATTTTGAAATTTGTATCAAATAAATTTATATGTCAATAAATATAAATAAAATAAATAAAATATTATTTTTAGTTGAATATAAATAGAATATAAATGTAAATGTATATATATATATATAAAATAAATACTTTATTTGGCAAATGTTTTAAGAAAGAAATTGTTTATGTAGTATTGCTTTTTATTTTTCAAAAAAAGATATCCAGATTTGGGTCATAAAAGCAAGCCTTTATATTCTCAAAATTATTGTTGTACAAATGCATGCAAAACTAAATTTATTTGATAATGTGACCGTTGGCAATATTTTTTTAGATTTTAAAGAAATTGAAGAAAAAAAATGAAAGGAATGAAAAAAATTGAAGAAATAAAAGATANGTGAGTATTTAGATTCATAATTATTGAAATCAATGTTTCAATTTAATTAATTTAATTCAATATCATATAACAATTCTCTAATCAATTATCATAAACTAATAGTGTGTGAGTATTTAGATTCATAATCATTGAAATCAATGTTTCAATTTAATTAATTTAATTCAATATCATATAACAATTCTCTAATCAATTATCATAAACTAATCAATATAAATAGTCGGTGAGTATTTAGATTCATAATTATTGAAATCAATGTTTCAATTTAATTAATTTAATTCAATATCATATAACAATTCTCTAATCAATTATCATAAACTAATCAATATAAATAGTCGGTGAGTATTTAGATTCATAATTATTGAAATCAATGTTTCAATTTAATTAATTTAATTCAATATCATATAACAATTCTCTAATCAATTATCATAAACTAATCAATATAAAT
>PQFF01000145.1:92721-107374 GCA_003547095.1 Diversispora epigaea
AGAAATCAATGTTTCAATTTAATTAATTTAATTCAACATCAAATAATAATTCTTTAATTAATTATCAATAATATTTTTAGTAATCCTGGAAAATGTAGTAAATGTCAAAATAATATTGAAAAAAGTTGGTGCCATCCATGTAATGCTAAACGATTTCAAAATGAATTTGGTAAATGGACAAGTGAAAATAGAGAAATTGATGAACTTATTCAACAAATACAATTAAATGCAAATAAATATCAAGAAGTTATTGAATGGATTCCATTTGGAAGACTTGAAAATGTAGCATACCTTGCTAAAGGGGGTTTTGGTACAGCATATAAAGCAAATTGGCTTGACGGATTTATTTATTCTCATAAAAATCAAAAAAAAAAATGGTATGAATTTGGTAAACAAGTTGTTTGGAATAGGTATGGTAAAAAAAATGTTTGCTTGAAAAGTCTTAGTAATCTCACAGATAACAGTGATTTCTTGCAAGAGGTAAATATTTCATATTATTAAAATTTTACCATACTAACATTATATTTCAAATATAAATTAAATATATTTTATTTATGCTAATAAACATTTTAGATTAAAAATCAACTTAAACTTCGAGGTAAAAATGTAATTGCTATATATGGTATCACTAAAAATCCAACAGAAAATGAATATATGATGGTTATGGATTATGCAGAATATGGTAGTCTTCGAAACCTGTTGAATAACAACTTTAAAAAATTAACTTGGAGAAGAAAATATAATGTTTTATCAAGCATTGTAATTGGACTTACAAATATCCATGAAATGGGCTTAATGCATAAAGATTTCCATTCTGGTAATATAGTTAATCAAAATTTAACTCTAAGTTATATTACTGATTTTGGACTATGCAAACCAGTTACAGAAAATAATCCAGAAAATATTTATGGTGTAATTCCATACATGGCACCTGAGACATTAAGTAGAGGAGAATACACTCAAGCATCTGACATTTATTCTTTTGGTATGGTTATGTTAGAAGTTCTAACTAGTTATCAACCATATTATAATATTCCACATGATGCAACTCTTGCAAAGGATATTTGTGAAGGGCTTAAACCTGAAATTAAGTGTGAAATTCCTAAATTTCTCAAAGAAATAATGGAAAAATGTTGGAATTTTGAACCTCTCAATCGTCCAACTGCTGAAGAATTAAAATCTCAACTTGAGAAATATATTTCTAANAAATGAATATATGATGGTTATGGATTATGCAGAATATGGTAGTCTTCGAAACCTGTTGAATGACAACTTTAAAAAATTAACTTGGAGAAGAAAATATAATATTTTATCAAGCATTGTAATTGGACTTACAAATATCCATGAAATGGGCTTAATGCATAAAGATTTCCATTCTGGTAATATAGTTAATCAAAATTTAACTCTAAGTTATATTACTGATTTTGGACTATGCAAACCAGTTACAGAAAATAATCCAGAAAATATTTATGGTGTAATTCCATACATGGCACCTGAGACATTAAGTAGAGGAGAATACACTCAAGCATCTGACATTTATTCTTTTGGTATGGTTATGTTAGAAGTTCTAACTAGTTATCAACCATATTATAATATTCCACATGATGCAACTCTTGCAAAGGATATTTGTGAAGGGCTTAAACCTGAAATTAAGTGTGAAATTCCTAAATTTCTCAAAGAAATAATGGAAAAATGTTGGAATTTTGAACCTCTCAATCGTCCAACTGCTGAAGAATTGAAATCTCAACTTGAGAAATATATTTCTGATGATAATGAAATAAGAAAACAAGTAAACAAACAAATTAATGATGCAAATAAATCAAACAAGAATTCTATTCAATATGATCCAAATGAAATGCATCCAGAAGCAATATATACAAGTAGACATTTGCCTTTTGTAACACATAGTAAGTACATATATTTTTTAACAATAAATAATAATTTTTTATAAAATATTTACATTAATTATTATTTAAGATACAAAACAATATGATTTTGTAATTCCTGATGATATAAGTGAGTATTATATTTTTTGAATTATTTGTTTAATATACTTACTTAAATAAATTAACAATATTTAAATTTTGTGTAGTTGAAGAAGTTGAAGAAAATGAAATTCAAGAAAATTAATCTTTGAGAGAATTTATTATACAAATTTGATATTTTTTCTAAAATTATTTATTTATTTATTTTATTATATTTTATATCTTTTTTGTTTCATTTGATCACTGGAATAATAGAGTATAGCTTTTATTTAAATTAAAACAGACCAGTATGTAATCATTTAAAACAAATTACTATTGTTTTGATATTCCAAAAATCAAAATAGTCATAATTATTTATTATTGTGCTTATAAGTTTATAAATTGTGCAAAAATAAATTGAAAATTGACGAGTTAATTTTTTTTTGACTTTTATAATTGATACATAAATGGACAATACATCAAAAATAATAATATTTTTATTGCTATCAATAAAAAAAATAAAATATAACTAGGGAAACAGGGACTGTTATAAGTCCGGAGCTAAATATTCAATAATACACAGTGAAATGATCATCTGTACTACAATTCAATTATATTATTATATGCATATTTAAATTTTAAAAATTTAATAAAACATTTTTAGTTAAATTTATTTATACAACTTAGTTATATTAACATCTTATAATATAATTTGAGTTTTATTGTATTAAAATATGATATTTTTTTTTTACATAAATATCACTATTTTAATTTTTATTAAAGCTAAATTTTCCATTTTAAAAATTATTTATTTAAGATCCTTATTTAAATTTTTAAAGTTTTATAAAATATTAAATCGGAAATAGGTAATTTTATACTTAATTATTTAATTAAGTTAAAAAATTTATTTATTTAATTATTTTTTTTTTATTATAATAATAGTGCCTGATTCTTTGTGTATCCCAATTTGAAAGTTTGGATTTAACTTCTTCAACAAGTTGATCTGTTAATTTTGGAGCCTGTACAAATAAATTTAAAATATTTTTTTCTTCTTCAGTAGTTATTCGCCNCTTATTAGAATCAGGTTTATTGATAATTTTTGATCGTTTTATTGTATTTTGAGATAATTCTATTTCATCTTTATTGTTTGCTTTTCTTTTTCCTTTATTTTTTTTTTGTAAATTATTTAATTGCTTAATTTCATCATATTTATATTTCACTATTTCTAGTTTTCGCTGCCCAACAGTATTACGATCTTCAGTACCAAGAATATCTTGTCGTAAAATTTCTTCTGATCTTTGAAGCCCATTTTCATAGGTAGCAAATAATCGTTTATACCCTTCATCATATAATTCTTGAGCTGAGGAAAATAAAGAATGTTCTTTTGGATTAGAAAATTCAAATGCACTTAATAAATCATTGACAAGATTCCATATTTTTTCTTTTTGATCTTGAACAGAACGTTCAATACAATTTCCAGTACAATTATTTATAAATTCTGATAAAAACAAATCCAATCTTTCCTGTTCAACCTGTACTGATTTAATTTCTAATTTTAAAGTTTCAAGATTGATAATATTAGCTGATTTTGACATATTTTGCTTTACAAATTTTACTCCTAAAATTTCCATTGCTTCATCAAAGGCATAATAATTTTTATCATTTGTGACATTTACTGAACATGCTAAATGAAGTATAGCTTGTAATTCAGGATCTTGATTTAATTGAGCAAGAAATCTAATTACAGATTCAGCATAACGTGATTTTCCTGACGCTGAAAAAAGAGGTGCAAATGTACTAAGAACTTTAAATTGCCACTTATAATTTCCAGTTCGTATTCCTACTTTATGAGCTTTTAATAATCCCATCCAAGTAAAATAAAGATACCATACTTTTACTAAATTATTTTTACAATTCATTATTTCATTCATTTTAATTTTATATTTTTTTGAATATATATGAACTGCACATCCAGTAACAACCCATAATAGTTCCAAAACCTTAAATGTAGAACGGTAATCTACAATTGATTCTAATTTATCTAAAAATCGTACTCCCAGTGCTGCAGCTAAATTGAATATTCCATAACCTGAAAATATAGTTATTATTGCACTACACATATCTTTACTTGTATGCCATTGACCAAGTAAAATTCGAAAATCATTATTTTTATATTGTGCCATTCTTCAAAAAATATCTTCATCTCCAGAAACATCTAATTTTCCATTTGTTGTAAGTCCAACATCATTTCAATACATATCCAATGATAAAAAAATACCGTCATTCATAGTTGGTATTCCTCCAGCTTCAAGTATAACAACATTAGGAGATTCACATTGACATCCATATTCAACTTGTGTAATTATTTCTTGATGTATTGTATCTGTACAAAAATTTGTATTATAATTATTTCCTAATAAATTTTCAAAAAGTAATTTATCAAATATATTATTAAATATTTCTAAAATATTTTTGGATATTATATTGGGACCTAAAACTGAACCAATATTATTTAATTTAATATTTAAAAATAAGATAAGAGGTACAGGTAAATTATACTGAAATACCATTCGTAATGTTGTATGAGATGATTGTCGAGTTGTATTATATATATTTCCAAATGGAAATGATTTAGCCATAATATCAATATTATCAATTACTGCTATATTCCAAATATTAGAACCAATTTGAAGTCGATTACAAGGATTAGCAGCTTTTTTACGGAGGTCTTCAAGATGTTGCTCCCATTGATCTGTATGAGAAACTACATTAACCTCTCTTAAAAGATTGTAAAGTGAAGATATAAGCCTTGGTTTTCGATATAGACTAGCCATTGTATGAGTAAGCCATATATTTATACCTTTAAAAGCAGTATTTGGAATAATTGAAGATAAAAATGCTGAAGTTTTATGCACTTTTAACAAATTAACGGATTTAATTTGTCTTTGTTCTTGTTTAGCTTTTCTACTGGCTATAGTATAACGCTTTAATGTTAAATTATATATTAAGGCATCAAAAAAACCTGTCAAATATCTAGGCAATACATCAAAATATTGTTTTAATATTTTTGGAGTTTCTAAACTCTCATAATTTTCTTTAAGATATGTTTTTGATATCCAAATTTTATTAGCTAGTGCATTATACATGTCGTCAAAACTATTGAATTGAGTCAGACGCAATTAAAATTGAGAAAAATTGGAGTTGAGTCAAAGCAAATTTTGATTTTTACTAGTAACTGACGCAATTAGTTGAGTCAGACGCAATTAAAAATTGAAATTTTAAGAATTGAGTCAAGGCCAAATTAGTTTTGACGACATGTATATAGTGCATTACCAAATTCTATACAATCTTCAGGTAATAAATCTTTTGCTGTTTTATTATCATCAATATTAATATGCTTTAGTTTGATAGCTGTTTTAATAATAAAAGGACTAAAAGTATTTGACAATTTAAAATTTGAAGGTGATGTTATTGATGTTGATGTTGGTGAATGAATTGTATGTGACTGAGAAGATAAATCATTATTTATAAATATTTGTAAAGTAGGACTTAAATAATGTAAAAGATTTTTTTTCATATCAGTATTTTCAGATTCTGCAATATTTAATATCAATTTACTAAATAATTTAAGAGCTAATGTAGTATCTTCTTTATGAAATCCAGTTTCTTGACAAGTTTTAATAGGTTTGCCTTTTCCAGGTCAACAATGTAAATGGCCTCCATTTTTTTCAAAACAATTGCAACAGACATAACGTGGTCGTGAACTGTTGGTAGTAGAATAAATTATTGGAGAATAATTTTTTCCTTTAATGCAGGACAATATGTTTGTCCAATATAAGGAATTTGCAAATTTCGTCCTAAAAGATTCCATGAATGTTGAAGGCATATTTTTCCACGACTATAAATGCCACAAAATAGACATCTTTTATATTGAATTAAACTATCAACAGTTTGGGTTTTTTTTTAAGACCTTTTTCATGTAATTTGTTTTGATCAAAGTGAAAATGCATATTACATATTCCCAATTGCTGAATATTACCCTTTACTTCCTGTACTGCATCTTCTGCAATTTTCCACATACCAACAAGTTGCCATAGTTTTTTAAGATCCTTTGTAGCATTGCAACGTTGAATGCTACCATTTATAGTATCAATAACACAACAAGCTGTCAATATTTGAGATATATTATTATCTTTAAATAAAATTAAAGATTCTTCAGTTTTTGGCAAGCTAGATTCAAAATTGATTATTGATTTATTACTATCACTAAAACTTTCAAGTAATTCATCATCAGTATCACTAAAACTTTCAAGTAAAAGTAATTCATCATCTGTTATTTCTTCTTTTTCTCCTGCTAAATTGCATGCATGTAATGACTCATTATTAAAGGTAAAGACTGTTTCTAAATTATTATTTTCATTGATTTCACTATCAGAATGAATGGTTTCATTATCAGATTCATCAAAAAAATCATGTTGAATATGAGATATAGGGATTTCATTATATAGTGGTAATTTGTTTTCTGTCATTACATTAACTTCAGACGAAGATCCTTCTTTGTCTATCAAAGTATTAAAAAAATTACAATTACTATTTAATATATAAAATTATATGGATTATTTTTTATTTATTCTTTAATGTGCATTTACTTATAAAAACAAAAGCTAGTTATAGGATAAATCTATCCATTTTGTATTTTTTCATATGAACAGCAAAGATTTACATTTGATTTTGTATATGTAAATGCATTTGGTGGGAAAATAATGTGAAACTTTTTTTGATTAGCATAATCCTGTTACACAAGTTTTTTAATGACTTTGGTTAAAGATCCTTTTTGCCTATAAAATATAATAAAAAAACAATAATCACTTTATGAAACATATTAATTAGCATATAAATTTTATATATACTCTTATATGCAATTATTATATAAGAACAGAAGTTATTAGCAAAATTTTGTAAAAATAATATTTATTTCAATATTAAATAAATTGAAAATCATATTAATTTTAAAAAGATTTACATTTGCCCTAAATAATTGTGATTGTTTTTTTGTATAATAAATATTAAATTAATTAATAATATGCAGTCACGTAGGTGAACAGACGAACATTTTCTACAAAGAGCTCTAGTATGTTTATATGACTAGGAAATGGTGAACCATTGTAAGTCCGGAGCAATTTATTTTAATTTTAATAGTTAATTAATAATAGTTAATTAAGTATTAAGTAATAGTTATAGTTAATTAATAATAGTTAATTATTAAGTAATAGTTGATTAATAATAGTTAATTAATAATAGTTAAGTGATAGTTAATTAATAATAGTTAATTAAGTAATAGTTATAGTTAATTAATAATAGTTAATTAAGTAATAGTTAAGTGATAGTTAATTAATGATAGTTAATTAAGTGATAATATACATTAAATAAATTAAGTGATAATATATATTAAATAAACAATGTATCATACTATTAACTATTAATAAAATTTAATAAATTAACAAAATAAAATATTTATTTCATAAGTTTTTTTTTTAATTTATTGCTTTTTGTTTCAAATTAAAAGAATTAATTACATCTTAAAAAATTTTGTTGTAAATTGTTTTGACTGTTATAAGCCTACTATTTGCTATGTGAATAGACAAGTTTGAATTGACTGCAGATATTATCCCTATGAAATAATTTTTTCTTGACAAAATGTTCAAATTCGGATCGGTGCGGGGAAATAGTTAATGCCTTAATATTATTTGACTGGCATTACAAATAGTCGACTCAATTTCTCAACTAATCTTTATCTAAGTCAACTAATCATTCAATCTTTACCTAAGTCAACTAATTACCTAGATTTTAAAAAATAGTTAATTGATCAGTAAAAAATGAATTATAAATTTATGAACATTTTTACTTATCTTTAATTTCATGTTATAAAATAAAAACCCAAAATGTTTCTCGTGACGCACAAAGAAAACGTAAAAGCAGAGAGAACGAAACATCTTATCAACGTGAAAAACGGCTTTTTCGTGATCATGAAAGTAAACGCCAAAAAAGAGCCATGGAGAACACCGAGGAGCGAGGAGTGAGTAGTGCGTCTTGTCAGTAACCGTAATAGTAAACAAAAATGCCAAAGCGAACAGGAAAATGATAAAATGTCCCGAAGTGATAGTATTGAACAAATATGCTATGATATCTATTCACAGAGACCTCAAAGTAACGTGACACAGGGACCTCAAATTAACGCGACGCAGAGACCTCAAAGTAGCGTGATGCAGAGACCTCAAAGTAATGCGACGCAGAGACCTCAAAGTAATGCGACTACCTATATTCGGAATTCTGATCAGCAAAGACCTATTCAGCTTCAAAGTCACGCGAATACTTTTAATTATACATGTTCCCAAAATTGATTTTGGATTTTTGAGGTATTTCGACTTTTTGAGATTTATGCAGAATTTATTCTATATATGGAAGTAAAAAAAGTACCCAGTTATGTGTATCTTCAATCAAAGAATAAATCTGGGTGGTCAAAAAATTTCAGGTTTTAAGTAAAATAATTTCGTCTTCTATGAAAAACTATTTCGACTTTTTTTCCCAAAATACCAATTTCGGGGCCCCAAAATAATTTTGCGTGCAAGTATACTCTTAATGAACTCGATCAGCGTGTTCTGCGCCGATTTCATCTTAAAATAGATCAGCTACAGTATAACCTTTGCTCCGTGTGTAATGAGAGTTTTTCATCAATAGTATTTGCTAGGGGGAATGTCGACGTTGTTACAGTGAAAAAAATATACCGAAAAGGTTCTCGGCCGAAAATGNTCAAAGTAATGCGACGCAGAGACCTCAAAGTAATGCGACTACCTATATTCGGAATTCTGATCAGCAAAGACCTATTCAGCTTCAAAGTCACGCGAATACTTTTAATTATACATGTTCCCAAAATTGATTTTGGATTTTTGAGGTATTTCGACTTTTTGAGATTTATGCAGAATTTATTCTATATATGGAAGTAAAAAAAGTACCCAGTTATGTGTATCTTCAATCAAAGAATAAATCTGGGTGGTCAAAAAATTTCAGGTTTTAAGTAAAATAATTTCGTCTTCTATGAAAAACTATTTCGACTTTTTTTCCCAAAATACCAATTTCGGGGCCCCAAAATAATTTTGCGTGCAAGTATACTCTTAATGAACTCGATCAGCGTGTTCTGCGCCGATTTCATCTTAAAATAGATCAGCTACAGTATAACCTTTGCTCCGTGTGTAATGAGAGTTTTTCATCAATAGTATTTGCTAGGGGGAATGTCGACGTTGTTACAGTGAAAAAAATATACCGAAAAGGTTCTCGGCCGAAAATGATATGGATCCAGGAAAAGTACCAGAAGAATTACAGGATCTTACATAAATCAAAGAAATGCTTATAGCACAAGTATTTCTTGTAATGTCAATCTACAGACTTCGGGAAGGGCAATACGGATACCATGGCAATGTAATAAATTTTCCTCAGGATGTACATGAATTTACTACTCGATTTCCTCGGCATTTATCATCAATAAATGTGTTGATTCTATGTCGACAGTTCACAAAGTCAACATCGTTTAAAGATTTTACTGTTCGTCACGATAGAGTTGCTCATGTGTTATGTTGGTTAAAATCAAATAATCGTTATTATGCTGAAATAACTATTGATAACGAAATCATTCTATCTTTACCTGTCGACGGCTCAGTAGACAACTAGCTCCCGAGGGATCAATTAGATACAGAAGAATTAAATGATGAAAATAACAATGGCATAATTACACGTACTTTCATTCCAAGTCTCCCACCAACCCATCGTGAAGATTTCGCTATCAATAAAACCCTAAATCGTATACAAAGCAAGAATTCTCCTATAGCATGACCGAATATAGATAATAGCCCTATTAACGAATTCCAAACACCAGGCTATATGGCACGTGCATTCCCAACTCTTTACCTAATGGGGTGTGCCGATCTTCGGACAGAGCGCATTAAAGATATTAATCCAGCAGAATATTTCAAACATCTACTCCAATACAAAGATGGAAGATTCGCCCGTCACACGCGCTGGCGGTATTTTGCTTTAAATTCAATAATGCGGTGGAGGGCACTGCAAAAAAGGAGGGTATATATCAAATATGCGGTGGAGAGCACTGCAAGAAGGGAGGGTATATGTCAAACAGAACTTAAGTGATGATCAGATCAGCACCAAAGACCTCTCGAATATGATTGATAATAGTGACAAGCATGTCGCTGATCGAATTATGTGATACGGCGAAGGTTTGCGTGGATCCAAGTATACCTGCCGCCCAAATTCAAAATCCAAATGCCAAAATCCCAAATGCCAAAATCCCAAATTCCAAATCCCAAATTACAATTAATATCTTTTGCCGAAATCCCAAATCCCAAATACTAGTAATTTGTGCATTTTGGCGTCCCAAATCCCAAATTATTTGGGATTTGGGCAACACATATAGATCCAGGCAGTTTTGGATGACAAGACGTTACGAATTATTGAATATGATCAAGCAGATAGGTTCAGGTAGGCTGGTATTTTTCACATTCAGTACTGCTGATTTGCACTGGCCTGAGCTTCACAAGCTTATGCCATCCAGCAAGAATTCTGAAGAAACTGAATCAATTAGACATTACCACAAAAATGTAGTCGATAACCCTTATATTGTTGCATGGTTCTTCGATAAACGTTTCGAAACTTTTTTTAAGGATGTATTAAAACCGCAATGGAACTTGGAAGACTGGTGGTACAGATTTGAGTGGCAACATTGTGGTAGCGTTCACGTTCATGATATCAGAAAAAGACGTGATGCACTTATAATCGAATGGACAAGAATGACGGAAGATGAAAATGAGATGATAAAAGTGGTTCGATATCTTGATACTTTAGTTACTATGATTAATCCGGACCTCAATGCACCTATTCCAAATCGATATCCATGCCAGAAACGTCGCGAAGAACTAAACGATAATTTGCAAGATTATATAGAATTGGTTAATAAGCTACAAAGACATACAAAATGCAGTCCTTCGTACTGTCTTCGTGTCAACAGAGCAGGCCAACAATTCTGTAGATTCGGGTTCCCCAATGATAATGTTGATCATACTACTGTGCGTGATGATGGACATGGATGGCCGGAACTCGTAACAGTAAGAAATGATCAATACATTAATCCACACAGTAGACTTCAGCTGCAAGGTTGGCGAGCAAATGTCGACCTGAAACCAATTTTTACTACCTATGCAGTTTTGCAATATGTTGCCAAATATGCAAGCAAAGCTGAACCACAATCAGCGACGTTTTCAGAAATATTGAATCAAGTTCTGCAAAACAATGATCCCGAAGATCCGATACTTTCCTCAGTTCAGAAATTATTACTCCGTAGTGTTGCAGAACATGACGTTTCTGCACAGGAGACCTGACATCTTCTTCTCGGAATCCCCTTATATCATTCAAGCCGCTCTTTTATCTCTTTGAACCTTAGTAAAGAAGCGCTACGATGGCTTCATGGTACAGGTACAGAGGAATATATTAGAACTGATGATGCCGGGCGGACGGAAAAATCACCTATACAACGATATTGGGAACAGTCTACGGAATTTGAAGATTTCTTATTATATCGACTTAACTTAACTCATAAACTAATCAGGAATCAATGGAATAAATGCACAGACGAAAATATAGTACGTAGAATTTTGTCGCGTCAAAGTCCTTCTCCATGTTCGGCATAGAAACCTTGAGGAGCTGACCGAAAATGTTACTATAGATTGGTTAGTCTTATACAATCGTTATCATGAAGAGATTAAATCAGATCCAGTCGATTTCTTGGACTCCCAATAGATAACGAAGACTGCGAAGTGGATGATGATGATCGAGAAGAAGAAGCAACTGAAGATGATGATGAGGAAGAGTTCCAGTTTGATTGGATGCTATTGGTAGAGATGGTCCAGATGCAGTTATTGATGGTTCCTGCAACTTGAGAACTCATGACATTGATAGGAATCATAGGTGGACTGATAATGCCAGACAACGGTATGTTGATACAGACCTTGTGAACGCTGATACTTTTATACATCAAGCTTCCAGAAGTGGTCAAATAGAAGGGGAGAGTTTAGAATTTGTAGATCATCAGACCTTGAATGAAAAACAAATGACTGTAGTTAAGAGGATAGAGATGCATTATTCCAATATTCTCGTAGGTTGCCAAGTTGAGCCATTAAGAATAATCATATTAGGAACAGCAGGAACGGGAAAATCGTATCTTATAAAAGTAATTCGAGGCCTATTTCATCAGATGACAAGTGCTAGATCTAAGTCACCCCTGTTAGTACTCGCTCCAACCAGCGTTGCAGCCTTCAACATCAAAGGAATAACAATCCACTCGGCACTCTCGATTGCAGTAAGTGATGGTAATAACTTAAATTTGGACGGTGCTCGATTAAAGAAGCTACAGGAAAAATTAGAAGGTGTAGTCTATGTTATTATAGATGAGAAAAGTATGGTTGGACAGAGAATGCTCGCTTTAATCGATGCACGACTATGTCAAGCCTTCCCTGAACATAAAGACAAACTCTTCGAAGTAGTGGTACGATCCGGATTAATCTGTGTAATTCGTTATCCGTGTCACCATTAAAAATTTAATCGGTCATCCGTTATAGAGTTAATTTAATTAATTCGCGGATTATCCGTTCAATCCGCAGATAATCCGTTCAATCCGTGGATCATCCGTCCAATCCGCGGATAATCCGTCCAATCCGTTCAATCCGAGGATCATCTGTTAAATCCGCGGATCATCCGTTCAATCCGCGGATCATCCGTTCAATCTGCGGATTATCCGTTCAATCCACGGATCATTTATTTAATCTATGAAATTAAAAAACCCGAAAATATTAAAATATATAAAAGTTTTTTATTTATTAAGAAAATATTAAAAGTAATCTTAATAAATCTGAAAGCCAGAAGAAAAATACATTATTGATGAAAATATTGAATCTATTTCTTAAAAAATTGAGTAATTATGAACACTTTAATTTAATAATAATTTTTAAAATTTATAAAATTTTAAAAATTAAAACGTTCGGAATTGCTCAGTTCTTAAGGAATAGATCCAATATTTTCGTCAATAATGTATTTTTTTTTCTGGCTTTCGAATTTATTAAGACTATTTTTAACGTTTTCTTAATAAATAAAAAACTTTTATATGTTACAACATTTATTAATTATTTTCAAGTTTTTTTAAAATACATATTTAATTTAAAATTTTATTATTTATTGATATTTATTATTTAATTAGATAATTTACATTATTTATATATTTATTTAATTTGTTAAAATTTCTTTATTATTTATTAATATTTATATTATATTATTTACATTATTTATAAATGTTATTTATTTTAATTATATTATGGATGAATACTTGAAATACAATTTGCATTTCTTTTTAAAAATATAATTCTTTTAAAAAATTCAGCATCAAGACAAGTTCTTTTAGTATTTATAATATTTCCTGCATCACTAAATAATCTTTCACTAGGAGTAGATGTTGCAGATATTGAAAGATATTGACGAGCAAGTTTAGCTAAATTAGGATATTTATTTTTTTTATAATTCCACCAAGCAAATGGATCACTATGGAATTCAATTTCATCTTCTTTTAAATATTCAAAAACTTCATTTGAAGATATTGAATTTGATTTATAAAATATAGAAAAAAGTGAGTTATTATTATTACTATTATTGTTATTATTATTGTTGATATTATTATTGTTATTGTTGTTATTATTGTTGCTATTGTTATTATTATTATTATTATTATTATATTGATTGTTATTATCATTATTATTATTTGAATTAAATGGTAAAAATGAAGTATTATAAAGTAAATTATATTTAGAATATAGTTCAGTTTCAAATTCTTTTTTCTCATCTTCATCTTCAATAAAATTTAATTTTTTAATTCTTGGATCAAGAATTGTTGATATTTTATAAGTATTTCCTTGAAAATTAAAATAATGTTGAGTAGCATCATATAAAGTTCTTTGTATTAAATCAAAAATACCTCTTGTATCAACTGGCCTATTAATATTTAATTTTTCAATTTCATTTTCACCTTCAATTAATTCATTTTCAAAAATATCTTCAGTATTTTCAATATCATAAATTGATAAAATATCAGAAGTTAACCTTGGTTTAAGTAANTATGGGATACATAATACTATGTGTAATATATTTGCTTCCTCCAAGATATGTAGTTGCTTCCTCAAATGGTTTTAATAAATTAATTAAATTTTTTAATAATTCCCACTCCTTATCAATAAGTAAAATTGATCTTAATTGTTTTCCATCTTTTTTAATCTCATAATCTGAACTGTTTTCCATTTGTTCTACTAAAAATAAAATAAAATCTTTGACTTTTAAAAGTCGAACCCAAACCAAATAACTAGAATTCCATCTTGTTGAAACATCAGCAATACAATGTATGAGGTATTTAGATGTTTCAATAAGGTTCTAAATTAAAAATTTATAACTAAATAATTTATAATTTAATAATTTAATAAAATTATATAAGACATATAACCTTACCACATCACATTGTTGATTTAAATGTTTTTGAACATTTTCCAAACGTTCACTTTGTTTAGGACGGAGAAAAAAATCAATTAATC
>PQFF01000145.1:131459-163334 GCA_003547095.1 Diversispora epigaea
TATATTTCGTGATATAACAAGAAAATAAAGACATTATCACTTGCTATAATTTATGGTA
Source organism: Diversispora epigaea (assembly GCA_003547095.1). Lineage (NCBI taxonomy): Eukaryota > Fungi > Glomeromycota > Glomeromycetes > Diversisporales > Diversisporaceae > Diversispora > Diversispora epigaea. The sequence goes on from PQFF01000145.1 coordinate 131,518, forward strand.
AATAAGAATACAATGAATACAATATTTCATGATATAACAGGAAATAAAGATAAAGATTATAATCTTTTTTGGACAATAAATGCGCATTGATATACTTGATATAACTAACCGTAATACAGTTTACAAAATATAATGTAAATCCTGATATAATGAAGATCAATATCTCATTCTCCTTTCATCTTACATGCTAGGAGTATGATATTAAATGCTTTCGACACTTTACACTTTATGAAAATAATAATAACTAATACATTCTTTTAAATATACAATCTTTCATAATGTTTTTTATCATTTAACTTCCCGCACCGCATATTACCTCATTTTTTCTATTTTTCGTTGATTTTTTTCATACCAAAATTCTTTTCGATATTTCGTATCTCTACGTTTAAATTCAAGTAAATATATTTGAGATTATTTCTACTAGTACTTAATATTAATAATGAAATTCTATATATATCTTTACGTTATAATGCACTTTCGTAATAATATGAAAAAAATAATATTAATAAATGAGAATTCAAATTTGGCTTAAGAGAATCATGCCCAACTACAAGAAACGTTTTTCTCATAGAACTACTCCAACTACCGCAACTGCTCCAACTACTGCGACCTCTCCAACTACTGCGACTTCTCCAACTACCGTAACTACCCCAATTATCGCAACCGCCTTAACTACTGCAACTTCTCCAACTTTTACTTCAATAACAGCTACTCAAACTGCTCTAATTCCAAGCTCAAGATCTAGATCTATTCGAAATCGTGAAGTTACAGGTGGTAACGATCAAATTATAGTAAAAATATATCATAAAATCATTAATCTTGAGAAAAAAATTGATCTTGTAATTAAAAACCAAGACTTTATCAAAATTGACATTAAAAAAGTAGATGCTGATATTAGTTTCAACATAAACGATAAAGATTTTAATGAAGTAATTAATTATTTCTAAATGTTTTCGAAAGATTACAATTATAATTATATTCTATAACTAATAACTTTTTATATAGCAAATTATTGCTAACTCCGCGAAGGAACTTTTCCAAACTTGTATCTACCCCCACACCAAAGAAATTCTGAGAATCCGCAGAAAAATATGTCCGAGAGACATTTCCGGAATTCTGCAGATCGTTGGGAACAAAAAGATGGATGTCTTTTTTCGAAAAAACAATCAGAAAATCTGTAATAAAAGTCTTTCTTTAAAATACATATTAAATTAAATTTAGATCTGTAATTAATTAAAATGAAAATATTTAATAGATGATCGAAAAGCTTCAAAGTATCTGGGAAGAACTGAGTATAAAAGTAAAAACTGTCATACATGAAGTTTTCTTATTGTCACCAATCAATAGTACGAAGTTCGAGGAAGTTTCTGAATGGAAGAAATTGCCGGCCGTAAAAGAATGTTATAAAAACATTTTCAAGCCCATTGATGAAAAAGATCCCGAAACAACTTATATGAGTTGTATAATTGATAAAGTATGGGGCGAATCATGTGACGTTCCGAACGTTCACGTAACGTGGGCGATCGCGATTACTCAAATAATTCTTAACCCTAATAATTGTTACGTAAAGATAACTGAGGATATTATTAAGGAAAAATATGAAGAAAATTTAGTAAGTATTCTCTTTAATAATATTTTTTCTTTAAATTTCCATTACTAAGTTTTCTAACAAATTTTATAGCTTAAATTAAACAATGAAGAAGAGTTTTGTAACTCTTCAGACGAATCTGAAAACGAGTCACCACCACCGTCACCATCACTAGCACCAAGAAATGAATCACGCAAAAACAAAAAGTCTAGAATCGAAAAGGAGATTATCTTTTTACCTCTCGAAAAAATGCGAGAAAATGCAGAAATACTTGCAATAAAAAATATGAAAAAAAGATCATATGAAAATGAAGATAAAGAAGAAAATAATAATGAAGAAAATAATAATAAAGAAAATAATTCAGAACTATCCGAAAATTAAAAATATTATTGCAAATAATATAAATAATATTCAGTGCATCTTAATATAAAAAAAATATTTGTAGTAAAATTTAATAATAAAATAATATTACTTGAAAATCTAATTTATAGTTTGTGTAACATAAAAATTATATATAAACAAAATATGATTTTTTGTTTACAACTTAATTTCACTACATTGCGCATACATCTACAAGTGTCTCTAAATGCACCATACATATATAATAATAACTTATTATATTTATTTTCTCTAAATGCACTCTCTATAAATGCAAATCCCAAGGTATATTTTATAATATGCTTCTATACATTCTCTATAATAAATTCTTGATTTCCTTTTATTTAGATTAACTATAACAAGAAAACAACTGTTATTCATATAAAAAAAACAAATTTTTTTAACTATATCAAGATGAAACACTATTAAACTATTTCTTAATTTGTACTACGGGTATTTGTTATTTTAAATATGAGTTGTAATTACTATTGAAAACATTATTTTTCAAAAATATATTAAAGATTATGAATTACTTTACAGTTATAGAAAATATATAATTAAACAATGGTTTATATTAATACTTTAACTTTATTTATGTACTATATTAATACTTTATTTATGTACTTTACGTTATTTTTCAAAGTGTTTCGAATTAAAACTGGTTTGTTAATAGTTTAGATTTAATAATTTTTTCGAAGGATTTCAAAACGATTCAAATTAATACTTTATTTTCTTTTAGATATAGAAAAATTAAATTAAATCGAGAATTATGGCTACTAAAACAAAATGAAGTGGACAAGAGGATTATATGCATGAGTTTTTAAATGTAAGTTGCAAGTATAATTTATTTATAATATTTCTTGATTTTAATTTTACATATTTGTATATTTCAAAAAACAAAATTTTCGAAGATTATCGAAGCATTTCAAAACAATTAAATTAATACTTTATTTTCTTTTAGATATAGAAAGATTAAATCAAATCAAGAATTATGGCTACTAGAACAAAACGAAGCAGACAAGAGGATTATATGCATGAGTTTTTAAATGTAAGTTACAAGTATAATTTATTTATAATATTCCTTGACGATTTTAATTTTACATATTTGTATATTTCAAAAAACAAAATTTTCGAAGATTATCGAAGCATTTCAAAACAATTAAATTAATACTTTATTTTCTTTTAGAGAATTATGGCTACTAGAACAAAATGAAGTGGACAAGATGATTATATGCATGAGTTTTTAAATGTAAGTTATGTAAGTTGCAAATATAATTTATTTCTTACAATTTTAATTTTTACTTATTTGTAACATTTCGGAGATTTTCAAATGACATATTAATTTTCNAAGTTAATGAAAAAGTACATGCTTCTGGCCAATCGCATATTATTGTAGAAACTCTCAGAAAAAACCAGAAAATTTTGTTATCAATTTTTAATTCAATGCCATCGCTATCATCATCATCATTTGTAAATAATGGATCCAAAAGAAATTTAATAGAATTGTGAAAGGTTTCACGAACTAATTTTTTAAATTCAGAGGATTTTTTTTCTCTTTCATCTTTAGCAGATAAAATCGGAAGGTATCTCAATAACTGTTTGGCATCTTCTTTATTTCTTCTCCATGTGGGAATATTGCCAAGAGAAATATATATAGGATGAAGTGATCCCTTACCCAAGGTGTCAGTTGTAGTTGCATCTGAATAAAAGATGATAGACAAAATGTATGCTACCGATGGGATTGATTCTTTCACTTTTTTCCACCAGTTTCCAGTATATTGTTCTCCATATGATTGTTCATTTTCAATCTATAATAATATGTATAATATGTTTAGTGATCTTTAACTTGTGTCAGTATAAACAATGAATAAAATTTTTTACCTCCAATTTTTTGTAATCATACACAAAAAGCTGGAAAATTTCCGGATTTGATAAAAGATTTTCTATACATTTTATAACTGGTTGATAATTTATAAAGTATTCTTTATTATTATGCACTAATATACGATGTTTATAATATAATAATCGTGATAAATTCATTTTATCCATATATTTTCGGCCAGTTTTGATATTTTTAGGAAGGGGAGAAATGGATAAATTGAAATGCTTATTAAAAAATTTGATAATTGCATTGCCGGCTTTGTTATTTAAATTATATTTTGTAACAAGAGTCATCAAATCGGCATAAGATTCATTTGGAAACTCTTCAATGTCTGAATCTTCATTTCGTGAACTTTCACTTCTGACATCTAAGTCTTCATTCTGTAAACGTTCGATATTTGAATCTTCATTTTGTAAATTTTCGACATCTGAGTCTTCATTTCGCGAACTTTCGAACAAAATTTCTTCAAAACGTTCTGGAATATTACTGATAACTTCTAATGAAACTAAAGCATCAGCATCATAATCACCATATTCAAATAGATCTGTTATCTCTGAATCTGATGATAAGTTTTCTATTTCTTGAACACTTTGTCTTTCTTCTATACGATTAAAATCATCATTATCTAATAACATATCAGTGACTTCTGAAACTTCTGTATTGGATTCTTCTGTATTAACATCATAAAGGTTTATACATCTATTTACATGTTGGGAATTTGAATTACGGTTAGAAAAATAACGAATATTGCAATAAGGACATTTATAACTTGTAAACATTTTTTAAAAATTAAATTTTTTGAAATTTTAAGATACTTTTAACTATTCTTTTTCATTACACTTATATATTTTTTTAATTTTATTTTTTTTCCTTTTTACAACAATAAGAAAATTATTCAAATGTTTCGCTTTTCTATATCTTGCAATAAATATCTAATAATAAATAATTATAAAAATCATTTGAAATTTTTCATTTTTCTTTATTTTGGGTAATAATTATTTTTTATTTTCACTATATTTCGTGATATAACAAGAAAATAAAGACATATCACTAGTTATAATTTATGGTAAATAAGAATATTCATTTTTATTTATATTTCATAATATAATTTATGGTAAATAAGATACAATAAATTGATATTTTATTTTCGTTATATTTCGTGATATAACAAGAAAATAAAGACATTATCACTTGCTATAATTTATGGTAAATAAGAATACAATGAATACAATATTTCATGATATAACAGGAAATAAAGATAAAGATTATAATCTTTTTTGGACAATAAATGCGCATTGATATACTTGATATAACTAACCGTAATACAGTTTACAAAATATAATGTAAATCCTGATATAATGAAGATCAATATCTCATTCTCCTTTCATCTTACATGCTAGGAGTATGATATTAAATGCTTTCGACACTTTACACTTTATGAAAATAATAATAACTAATACATTCTTTTAAATATACAATCTTTCATAATGTTTTTTATCATTTAACTTCCCGCACCGCATATTACCTCATTTTTTCTATTTTTCGTTGATTTTTTTCATACCAAAATTCTTTTCGATATTTCGTATCTCTACGTTTAAATTCAAGTAAATATATTTGAGATTATTTCTACTAGTACTTAATATTAATAATGAAATTCTATATATATCTTTACGTTATAATGCACTTTCGTAATAATATGAAAAAAATAATATTAATAAATGAGAATTCAAATTTGGCTTAAGAGAATCATGCCCAACTACAAGAAACGTTTTTCTCATAGAACTACTCCAACTACCGCAACTGCTCCAACTACTGCGACCTCTCCAACTACTGCGACTTCTCCAACTACCGTAACTACCCCAATTATCGCAACCGCCTTAACTACTGCAACTTCTCCAACTTTTACTTCAATAACAGCTACTCAAACTGCTCTAATTCCAAGCTCAAGATCTAGATCTATTCGAAATCGTGAAGTTACAGGTGGTAACGATCAAATTATAGTAAAAATATATCATAAAATCATTAATCTTGAGAAAAAAATTGATCTTGTAATTAAAAACCAAGACTTTATCAAAATTGACATTAAAAAAGTAGATGCTGATATTAGTTTCAACATAAACGATAAAGATTTTAATGAAGTAATTAATTATTTCTAAATGTTTTCGAAAGATTACAATTATAATTATATTCTATAACTAATAACTTTTTATATAGCAAATTATTGCTAACTCCGCGAAGGAACTTTTCCAAACTTGTATCTACCCCCACACCAAAGAAATTCTGAGAATCCGCAGAAAAATATGTCCGAGAGACATTTCCGGAATTCTGCAGATCGTTGGGAACAAAAAGATGGATGTCTTTTTTCGAAAAAACAATCAGAAAATCTGTAATAAAAGTCTTTCTTTAAAATACATATTAAATTAAATTTAGATCTGTAATTAATTAAAATGAAAATATTTAATAGATGATCGAAAAGCTTCAAAGTATCTGGGAAGAACTGAGTATAAAAGTAAAAACTGTCATACATGAAGTTTTCTTATTGTCACCAATCAATAGTACGAAGTTCGAGGAAGTTTCTGAATGGAAGAAATTGCCGGCCGTAAAAGAATGTTATAAAAACATTTTCAAGCCCATTGATGAAAAAGATCCCGAAACAACTTATATGAGTTGTATAATTGATAAAGTGTGGGGCGAATCATGTGACGTTCCGAACGTTCACGTAACGTGGGCGATCGCGATTACTCAAATAATTCTTAACCCTAATAATTGTTACGTAAAGATAACTGAGGATATTATTAAGGAAAAATATGAAGAAAATTTAGTAAGTATTCTCTTTAATAATATTTTTTCTTTAAATTTCCATTACTAAGTTTTCTAACAAATTTTATAGCTTAAATTAAACAATGAAGAAGAGTTTTGTAACTCTTCAGACGAATCTGAAAACGAGTCACCACCACCGTCACCATCACTAGCACCAAGAAATGAATCACGCAAAAACAAAAAGTCTAGAATCGAAAAGGAGATTATCTTTTTACCTCTCGAAAAAATGCGAGAAAATGCAGAAATACTTGCAATAAAAAATATGAAAAAAAGATCATATGAAAATGAAGATAAAGAAGAAAATAATAATGAAGAAAATAATAATAAAGAAAATAATTCAGAACTATCCGAAAATTAAAAATATTATTGCAAATAATATAAATAATATTCAGTGCATCTTAATATAAAAAAAATATTTGTAGTAAAATTTAATAATAAAATAATATTACTTGAAAATCTAATTTATAGTTTGTGTAACATAAAAATTATATATAAACAAAATATGATTTTTTGTTTACAACTTAATTTCACTACATTGCGCATACATCTACAAGTGTCTCTAAATGCACTCTCTATAAATGCAAATCCCAAGGTATATTTTATAATATGCTTCTATACATTCTCTATAATAAATTCTTGATTTCCTTTTATTTAGATTAACTATAACAAGAAAACAACTGTTATTCATATAAAAAAAACAAATTTTTTTAACTATATCAAGATGAAACACTNAAACAAAATTTTCGAAGATTATCGAAGCATTTCAAAACAATTAAATTAATACTTTATTTTCTTTTAGAGAATTATGGCTACTAGAACAAAATGAAGTGGACAAGATGATTATATGCATGAGTTTTTAAATGTAAGTTACAAGTATAATTTATTTATAATATTCCTTGACGATTTTAATTTTACATATTTGTATATTTCAAAAAACAAAATTTTCGAAGATTATCGAAGCATTTCAAAACAATTAAATTAATACTTTATTTTCTTTTAGAGAATTATGGCTACTAGAACAAAATGAAGTGGACAAGATGATTATATGCATGAGTTTTTAAATGTAAGTTATGTAAGTTGCAAATATAATTTATTTCTTACAATTTTAATTTTTACTTATTTGTAACATTTCGGAGATTTTCAAATGACATATTAATTTTCTTGATATATTTTTAAGACATTTAGATCTTACGAGAATCAATTGTTTTTCGAGTAAAAAAATAAATTTCGTAAGTACGTGAAAATCAAAGGTGAATTAATACCATCGGTGTAAGAATAGCGGAAAGATTCGAATTAAAATTTATTATTATTTATATTATAGAATTTATATTATTTGTATAAATATTATTTTTATTATATAACGTAATAAAGAGAATTATTTTATTATTATATTATTATATGTAAATAAATAATTATAAAATTTTAATGTAAAAATTGATATCGCGAAAATAATTAAATACGAAAACTTTCGAAATTAAACGTAAATTTTTACGTAAAATCTACGTAGATTTATGCGATTTTTTTTCGCAACGTATTAATAATCTAATATTACGTTTCGAAAATCTCCGGAAAATTATTTCGAAGATCTCTGTGGGTGTCGTAATTCTCCGGAGAAATTATGGACCAAAAAGTTTACGGAATATTACACCTATTAAAATTTCCTGATGAATTAATTCCGAATTTAGTCTTAATTACGATCAAACATTTACTAGTGCGAATAATTGCAAAATTCGTTGCAAATTAATACCAGAATTACAAAAATTATTAGCACCGAAATTTAGACCTTCGATTACACAGTTAACGAAATGGCTCAATAGTATACATAAATCTCGACGAGCCACTGCGCGAATGCGTAATTCTGGAAAACTTCCGAAAGATCTTCGTCGTGTACATGCCAACAATCGGCAAAATGATGTATATAATTTATTATTTACAGTTATTACTTTTATTATGTCAATTATATACTAAATTATATGATTATATTCTGAATTTAGAAAAAAATTCGTCGTATTAAAGCGACAAAAGAATTATTTAGAAAAAATGATCCTAATATTACTGACTATGATAAAGAATCATTATTGCGAATGTTGGCGGATCGTGCNTATATTTATTTTCTCTAAATGCACTCTCTATAAATGCAAATCCCAAGGTATATTTTATAATATGCTTCTATACATTCTCTATAATAAATTCTTGATTTCCTTTTATTTAGATTAACTATAACAAGAAAACAACTGTCATTCATATAAAAAAAACAAATTTTTTTAACTATATCAAGATGAAACACTATTAAACTATTTCTTAATTTGTACTACGGGTATTTGTTATTTTAAATATGAGTTGTAATTACTATTGAAAACATTATTTTTCAAAAATATATTAAAGATTATGAATTACTTTACAGTTATAGAAAATATATAATTAAACAATGGTTTATATTAATACTTTAACTTTATTTATGTACTATATTAATACTTTATTTATGTACTTTACGTTATTTTTCAAAGTGTTTCGAATTAAAACTGGTTTGTTAATAGTTTAGATTTAATAATTTTTTCGAAGGATTTCAAAACGATTCAAATTAATACTTTATTTTCTTTTAGATATAGAAAAATTAAATTAAATCGAGAATTATGGCTACTAAAACAAAATGAAGTGGACAAGAGGATTATATGCATGAGTTTTTAAATGTAAGTTGCAAGTATAATTTATTTATAATATTTCTTGATTTTAATTTTACATATTTGTATATTTCAAAAAACAAAATTTTCGAAGATTATCGAAGCATTTCAAAACAATTAAATTAATACTTTATTTTCTTTTAGATATAGAAAAATTAAATTAAATCGAGAATTATGGCTACTAAAACAAAATGAAGTGGACAAGAGGATTATATGCATGAGTTTTTAAATGTAAGTTGCAAGTATAATTTATTTATAATATTTCTTGATTTTAATTTTACATATTTGTATATTTCAAAAAACAAAATTTTCGAAGATTATCGAAGCATTTCAAAACAATTAAATTAATACTTTATTTTCTTTTAGAGAATTATGGCTACTAGAACAAAATGAAGTGGACAAGATGATTATATGCATGAGTTTTTAAATGTAAGTTATGTAAGTTGCAAATATAATTTATTTCTTACAATTTTAATTTTTACTTATTTGTAACATTTCGGAGATTTTCAAATGACATATTAATTTTCTTGATATATTTTTAAGACATTTAGATCTTACGAGAATCAATTGTTTTTCGAGTAAAAAAATAAATTTCGTAAGTACGTGAAAATCAAAGGTGAATTAATACCATCGGTGTAAGAATAGCGGAAAGATTCGAATTAAAATTTATTATTATTTATATTATAGAATTTATATTATTTGTATAAATATTATTTTTATTATATAACGTAATAAAGAGAATTATTTTATTATTATATTATTATATGTAAATAAATAATTATAAAATTTTAATGTAAAAATTGATATCGCGAAAATAATTAAATACGAAAACTTTCGAAATTAAACGTAAATTTTTACGTAAAATCTACGTAGATTTATGCGATTTTTTTTCGCAACGTATTAATAATCTAATATTACGTTTCGAAAATCTCCGGAAAATTATTTCGAAGATCTCTGTGGGTGTCGTAATTCTCCGGAGAAATTATGGACCAAAAAGTTTACGGAATATTACACCTATTAAAATTTCCTGATGAATTAATTCCGAATTTAGTCTTAATTACGATCAAACATTTACTAGTGCGAATAATTGCAAAATTCGTTGCAAATTANGACAAGAGGATTATATGCATGAGTTTTTAAATGTAAGTTATGTAAGTTGCAAATATAATTTATTTCTTACAATTTTAATTTTTACTTATTTGTAACATTTCGGAGATTTTCAAATGACATATTAATTTTCTTGATATATTTTTAAGACATTTAGATCTTACGAGAATCAATTGTTTTTCGAGTAAAAAAATAAATTTCGTAAGTACGTGAAAATCAAAGGTGAATTAATACCATCGGTGTAAGAATAGCGGAAAGATTCGAATTAAAATTTATTATTATTTATATTATAGAATTTATATTATTTGTATAAATATTATTTTTATTATATAACGTAATAAAGAGAATTATTTTATTATTATATTATTATATGTAAATAAATAATTATAAAATTTTAATGTAAAAATTGATATCGCGAAAATAATTAAATACGAAAACTTTCGAAATTAAACGTAAATTTTTACGTAAAATCTACGTAGATTTATGCGATTTTTTTTCGCAACGTATTAATAATCTAATATTACGTTTCGAAAATCTCCGGAAAATTATTTCGAAGATCTCTGTGGGTGTCGTAATTCTCCGGAGAAATTATGGACCAAAAAGTTTACGGAATATTACACCTATTAAAATTTCCTGATGAATTAATTCCGAATTTAGTCTTAATTACGATCAAACATTTACTAGTGCGAATAATTGCAAAATTCGTTGCAAATTAATACCAGAATTACAAAAATTATTAGCACCGAAATTTAGACCTTCGATTACACAGTTAACGAAATGGCTCAATAGTATACATAAATCTCGACGAGCCACTGCGCGAATGCGTAATTCTGGAAAACTTCCGAAAGATCTTCGTCGTGTACATGCCAACAATCGGCAAAATGATGTATATAATTTATTATTTACAGTTATTACTTTTATTATGTCAATTATATACTAAATTATATGATTATATTCTGAATTTAGAAAAAAATTCGTCGTATTAAAGCGACAAAAGAATTATTTAGAAAAAATGATCCTAATATTACTGACTATGATAAAGAATCATTATTGCGAATGTTGGCGGATCGTGCCTTTTATTCACCAGAAATGTCCGATACCGACGAAAAAGATCATTCGAAAACAATACATCAGGAATTAAATATAAACGTTCTAGTGCATTCAAAATACACCGATCTATAGCGTCCTACAAATACCACCTACGTTCATATAGCGTATTAAATATGCCGTTCTAGTGCGTTCTCCGAACGCTTCGTATATATAGCGTACTAGAACGCACCGTTCTAGTGCGTTCTCCGAACGTTTCGTATATTTAGCGTACTAAAATGTACCGTTCTAGTGCGTTCTCTGAACGTTTCGTATATATAGCGTCCTAGAACGCCTCTATATAATTCTGGATGTAGTAAATGTTTATGATCTTTCCTGGCAGTCTGCAGAGGTTAGTATTTATTTCTGAAATGTTACTGATTTATTACTGATTTATTACTGATATTTATTTTTTTTCTTTTTCAATTTATTACCGAAATATTACTAATATTTATTTTTTCTCTTTTTTTTTAATATTATATATATCCTTTTATTTATTATCGATTTATTATGCAATTTATTATCAATTTATTAATGATTTTAATTTATTACTGAAATATTACTAATACTTATTTTTTCTCTTTTTTTTTTAATATTATATATATCCTTTTATTTATTACCATTTATTATCGATTTATTACTGATTTTATTTTTTTCTCTTTTAATTTATTACCAAAATATTACTAATACTTATTTTTTCTCTTTTTTTTTAATATTATATATATCTTTTTATTTATTACTGATTTATTATCGATTTATTATTGATATTTATTTTTTTTCTTTTTCAATTTATTACCGAAATATTACTAATATTTATTTTTTCTCTCTTTTTTTTAATATTATATACAAAAAATTATATCCTTTTATTTATTACCGATTTATTATCGATTTATTATTGATATTTATTTTTTTTCTATTACCGAAATATTACTAATACTTATTTTTTCTCTTTTTTTTTTTAATATTATATATACGTGTTGCTCAAATCCCAAATAATTTGGGATTTGGGATTTCGGCAAAAAATACTAATTATAATTTGGGATTTGGGATTTCGGCAAAAAATACTAATTATAATTTGGGATTTGGGATTTCGGCAAAAAATACTAATTATAATTTGGGATTTGGGATTTCGGCAAAAAATACTAATTATAATTTGGGATTTGGGATTTCGGCAAAAAATACTAATTATAATTTGGGATTTGGGATTTCGGCAAAAAATACTAATTATAATTTGGGATTTGGGATTTCGGCAAAAAATACTAATTATAATTTGGGATTTGGGATTTCGGCAAAAAATACTAATTATAATTTGGGATTTGGGATTTCGGCAAAAAATACTAATTATAATTTGGGATTTGGGATTTCGGCAAAAAATACTAATTATAATTTGGGATTTGGGATTTCGGCAAAAAATACTAATTATAATTTGGGATTTGGGATTTCGGCAAAAAATACTAATTATAATTTGGGATTTGGGATTTCGGCAAAAAATACTAATTATAATTTGGGATTTGGGATTTCGGCAAAAAATACTAATTATAATTTGGGATTTGGGATTTCGGCAAAAAATACTAATTATAATTTGGGATTTGGGATTTCGGCAAAAAATACTAATTATAATTTGGGATTTGGGATTTCGGCAAAAAATACTAATTATAATTTGGGATTTGGGATTTCGGCAAAAAATACTAATTATAATTTGGGATTTGGGATTTCGGCAAAAAATACTAATTATAATTTGGGATTTGGGATTTCGGCAAAAAATACTAATTATAATTTGGGATTTGGGATTTCGGCAAAAAATACTAATTATAATTTGGGATTTGGGATTTCGGCAAAAAATACTAATTATAATTTGGGATTTGGGATTTCGGCAAAAAATACTAATTATAATTTGGGATTTGGGATTTCGGCAAAAAATACTAATTATAATTTGGGATTTGGGATTTCGGCAAAAAATACTAATTATAATTTGGGATTTGGGATTTCGGCAAAAAATACTAATTATAATTTGGGATTTGGGATTTCGGCAAAAAATACTAATTATAATTTGGGATTTGGGATTTCGGCAAAAAATACTAATTATAATTTGGGATTTGGGATTTCGGCAAAAAATACTAATTATAATTTGGGATTTGGGACGCCAAAATGCACAAATTACTAGTATTTGGGATTTGGGATTTCGGCAAAAAATACTAATTATAATTTGGGATTTGGGATTTGGGATTTCGGCATTTGGGATTTTGGCATTTGGATTTTGAATTTGGGCGGCAGGTATAATATTATATATATCCTTTTATTTATTATCGATTTATTACCGATTTATTAATGATTTTATTTTTTTTCTATTACCGAAATATTACTAATACTTATTTTTTCTCTTTTTTTTTTAATATTATATATATCCTTTTATTTATTACTGATTTATTACCGATTTATTAATGATTTTATTTTTTTTCTATTACCGAAATATTACTAATACTTATTTTTTCTCTTTTTTTTTTAATATTATATATATCCTTTTATTTATTATCAATTTATTACTGATTTATTAATGATTTTATTTTTTTTCTATTACCGAAATATTACTAATACTTATTTTTTCTCTTTTTTTTTTAATATTATATATATCCTTTTATTTATTACCGATTTATTACCGATTTATTAATGATTTTATTTTTTTTCTATTACCGAAATATTACTAATACTTATTTTTTCTCTTTTTTTTTTAATATTATATATATTCTTTTATTTATTACCGATTTATTACCGATTTAATACATCTTTTATTTTTTTTCTATTACCGAAATATTACTAATACTTATTTTTTCTCTTTTTTTTTTAATATTATATATATTCTTTTATTTATTACCGATTTATTATCGATTTATTAGGACCCCGAGCAATCTATAAATAGGTCAGATAATACTAAATTAGGAAATAAGAAAGGGAAAATATAATTTTTGTAAGTAAATTTTTAAATTTTAATTAAAAATAAGCAACTTTTTAAAAATTTTACTATGATAGTTAAGCAAACTCTAATATGACCTATTTATCGATTGCTCGGGGTCCTGATTTATTAATGATTTTAATTTATTACCAAAATATTACTAATACTTATTTTTTCTCTTTTTTTTTAATATTATATATATCCTTTTATTTATTACCGATTTATTAATGATTTTATTTTTTTTCTCTTTTAATTTATTACCGAAATATTACTAATACTTATTTTTTTCCTCTTTTTTTTTAATATTATATGCAAAAAATTATATTCTTTTATTTATTATCGATTTATTATCGATTTATTATTGATTTATTAATGATTTTATTTTTTTTCTATTACCGAAATATTACTAATACTTATTTTTTCTCTTTTTTTTTTAATATCATATGCAAAAAAATCAATTTTTGATTTACCGATTTATTATCGATTTATTAGTGATTTTATTTTTTTTCTATTACCAAAATATTACTAATACATATTTTTTCTTTCTTTTTTTTTAATATTATATACAAAAAATTATATTCTTTTATTACCGATTTATTACCGATTTATTAATAATTTTATTTTTTTTCTCTTTCAATTTATTACCGAAATATTACTAATACTTATTTTTTCTCTTTTTTTTTTTTAATATTATATACATCCTTTTATTTATTACCGATTTATTCATGATTTTAATTTATTACCGAAATATTACTAATACTTATTTCTTCTCTTTTTTTTTTAATATTCTATATATCCTTTTATTTATTACTGATCTATTACCGATTTATTAATGATGTTATTTTTTTTCTCTTTTAATTTATTACCGAAATATTACTAATACTTATTTCTTCTCTTTTTTTTTTAATATTCTATATATCCTTTTATTTATTACCGATTTATTACCGATTTATTAATAATTTTATTTTTTTTCTCTTTCAATTTATTACCGAAATATTACTAATACTTATTTTTTCTCTTTTTTTTTTTTAATATTATATACAAAAAAAACAATTTCTGATTTATTTCCGAAATACTTTTATTTTTTAACAATTATTACTAATTTATTATTGATTTATTACCGAAATTTCCTTGATACTTATTTTTTTTTTAATCTATTTTCGCGTAATATTTAGTTAAAACACTTGCTCAGAAATGTACTTGATCTCAAATTGGCTTCAAGTACTACTGCTCAATTACAACGGAAACAAAACTATTCCGATGAAATTCAGCAGTATGATTTCCCCCCTCCAGCAAAAGCCCCTAATTGGGCATGTAATGAACAAGAAGATGTCGTTTATGACACTGAATTCGTGCAAACGGAGGGGGAAGATGAGCTGAGTTTTGCTAGTACTTCTAGTTCAAAAATTTCGGCCGAACAATAATAATTTTAATAAGTATATAATATATAGACATTTATCAATATATTTTAGGATATTTTAATATTATTTTTATTATTTTTAATGATTATTTTTAGATTATTAATAAAGAACATTAGCCATTTTCTTTCGTTTACTTACCAGATTTTGACCAATTCTTGAATATTTCTTTCTGATTTCTATCAGAATTTTGATCAAGTTTACTTTCCGAATTTTGAATATTTGTTTTTGATTTTTATTAAAATTTTAACCAAGTTTTCTTTCCGATTTTTTGAATATTTCTTTCTAATTTCTAGAATTTTGACAAAGTTTTATTGGATTTTGACCAATTCTTGAATATTTGTTTCTGATTTCTATCAGAATTTTGACCAAATTTACTTACCGGATTTTGAATATTTGTTTCTGATTTCTATCAGAATTTTAACTAAGTTTTCTTTCCAATTTTTTGAATATTTCTTTCTAATTTCTATTAGAATTTTGATCAAGTTTACTTACCATTTTCTTTCTGATTCTTGAATATTTCTTTTTGATTTCTATCAGAATTTTGACCAAGTTTACTTACCAGATTTTGACCAATTCTTGAATATTTCTTTTTGATTTCTATCAGAATTTTGACCAAGTTTATTTACCGGATTTTGAATATTTCTTTCTGATTTCTATCAGAATTTTGAATAAATTTACTTACCGGATTTTGAACAATTCTTGAATATTTGTTTCTGATTTCTATCAGAATTTTAAATAAATTTACTTACCGGATTTTGAACAATTCTTGAATATTTATTTCTGATTTCCATCAGAATTCTGAATAAATTTACTTACCATTTTCTTTTCGATTTTTGAATATTTCTTTCTGATTGCTATCAGAATTTTGAATAAATTTACTTACCGTTTTCTTTCCGATTGTTGAATATTTCTTTCTGATTTCTATCAGAATTTTTATTACCGAATTTTTGCCGATTGGCTACCAATCGGCATAACAATCGGCAAAAAAAAAAAGAAAAATTTCGGCCGACTTTCGGTTATATTTCGGTTGAAAATCGCACAGCCGAATTTTAGTCGAATTGAACCATTTCGACTAGTGAATCAAAAATACTAAAATTAATAGAAGGGAAAAATTAAATAATTGTAATAACAAAGACATAAATATGACATCTGAAATCAACAAAATAATAAAAAATTTGTTATTGTATTTCAATTTAGGTATTTTAGCAGTATCCAATTTATCATTTTAGCAATTTATCATTTTAGAAATCAAATTTTATAAAAAATAATCATAATGATTTGTTTGAAACAACATGTTCAACACCAAGAATATAGACAAAACTAACATTATATTCACACAAAAGCAATCAAACTCAATCTAAAAATGTACTAAACAACAACAACAAACAAGAAAAACCATGATGAGAAAATAATCAAAACAAGCACTGCAAACAAATCACTAAAATAACCACAAGAAATAAATCACCAACAGCAACAAGACAATAAATGTCAACAACACAAATTATTCAACAACAGCATTATTAACACCAAAATCAAATATTATTAAAAAAGACCAATTACAGTTTCTAAAAAATTATCCTGTTTATAGTACTTCCACAACAATATGGACAACAGTATAACTACAATGTATAATTATATAAATATTTTTTAAAAAAATTTTTATATCAATACTAATTATTTTTTATCAGATGATTTGGATACCAGAAAGGTATAGATTTTAAATAAGCTATTGGTTGTAGTTTTTTTTTTTTTTAAAGAAAATTATTTAATTGTCTAATGTTAACCAAATTGATTTTAATTTTTTTAAAGAATGGTGTAGATGCAATGCCATCAAACATCAGGAATATTTTTTAAGGCATTTATTTTTGAAATTTTTCAGGACCTTCAAAAATATAGGCCTTGTAAATATTCTAATGGCATTATTCAAGTTCTGGAGAAATTGACTGCATTGGCAGAAAAGTTATATGAAATTGTGGTATTGAGAATAGTTTTGTAATAATTTATATTAATTTAATTTATTTTAGTGTTAGTTTTAATTTTAATTTGTTTTTTTATCAATTTCAAAGTTGCAAGAATTATGTTACACAGGTCGAAATAATATATATCAGGTATATATCGGGTACCAGATAGGGGGTGTGCACGTCCCGAAATTCGGGTACCTATCGGGTACCAGATAGGTACCTGATAGGTACCCGATAGGTATCAGATAGGTACCAGATAAGTACCCGATAGGTACCAGATAGGTACCAGATAGATACCAGATAGGTGCTGGATAGGTACCCGATAGGTACCCGATATATAAAATATATAATATTGGGTATCTGATATATATAAAATATCATATCGGGTACCTAATATCACATAACAAGATTTTGATCAATTCTATGCAAATGTTTTTTATATTAATTCTATGCAAAGTTTTTATGAGATATCAAAAATTCAGCAAAAAATATGCAAATAAAATTATACTTATCTGGTACCTATCGGATATCTATCTGGTACCTATCGGGTACCTATCTGGTACCTATCTAGTATCTATCGGGTACCTATCGGGTACCTATCTGGTATTTATCGGGTACTTATCTGGTACCTATCTTGTACCCGATAGGTACCCGAACTTCGGGACGTGCACACCCCTTATCTAGTACCCGATATATACCCGATATATATTATTTCGACCTGTGTTAATGAAGAAGTAAGAATGTAAATCAACAACATTAAGAATTAAAGGTAATTATACTTATGATTTGATTTTAAAACATGAATCTGGAATTCATCATTGTCCTTTGATGAAATAAATTTAATAAAATACTAATAAAAATATATTCAATAAAAACCTTATGAGATAAAAAATTTTGGTAAGATTTAAATCAGTAATTTATGGCATCAGTGAAATCAATAATTTTACCATCAAGAATAATTTTAGTTCCAAAATTGTCTGCTTGTACAACAGAAAAAACAAAACCACTTTCTCCCATTATTCTGTATGAGCATGAAGTTTCATTTAGATTGATCAGAAATAGAGAACTTATTCTTTAACAGATCCTCCATAAGAATTTTAGCTAATTTTAAGTGGATTTGCACCTGCACCTCAAACTTTTTGAGATACATGTTACAATCATGTTATGTAATATGTCATGATTATAAAAGTTAAAGAAACAGATGAAATTTTCAGAGAATACAATACTTTTGACTTGGAATGCTAATACTAGTTAAAGTGGACAAAAAAAAAACTGTTAGCTTTATTTCTCATCACAAAATGAATTCAATATTTAGTAGGGTTCTGCAAAAAATATCTGAATCTGGATTGATCCGCAGATCATACTGTTATGGATCTGGATCAGATCTTAAGGTTCAATCCATGGATCAGATCGAATCCAAAAAAATGAAATCCAAAAAGAATTTGGATTGACATAAAAAAAGATTTGAATTGATTCGTTGATCTGAAGGAAAAAAATCCAAAAATAGCTTGGATTCAGTGATCTAACAAATCTGAGATTGATAATTTGATAATCAATCCTATTTTTAACAATTTTTATTAAAAATAATTACTTTTTTGTTCATTTTTTTTAATTGATTTTTTATATTACAAATTTGCACATAATTGGTAATTAAGACTTTATATTTATGTTGAAAGTTTTTATTGAAGTTACTAATTAAATATATTTTTAGATTTTAAAAATGGATCGTGAAGAATTACAAACTATTACAAGCCAGTAAGAAGGTCAATATGATAATAATAATAATTTTAATAATGATAATGATGATAATTTTAATAATAATAATGATGATAATTTCAATAATGATAATGATAATGATGATAATTTTAATAATAAAAATAATGATAGTTATAATGATGATAATAATGACAATAATAATAACCAAAAAGATAATCAATCAGAACATAGAGTTATTGAAAATCTCAAAAAGAATCAAATTCAATTCAAACAAGTAGTCAAGTTTGGGATCATTTCAAAAAAGCAAGTGATTTTAAAAAAAGCAAAAATGCAGTATGCAAATATTGTGGTTACTCATATGTGTGTTCTGGAGGTAGCACATCAAATCTATTGAAACATTTAAAGAAAAAACATCCTATGCAAGCAATACAAGCAGGAATTTCAAAACAAGTTACAACTATTGATGAAATATTTAGTCAACCAAAGGTAGATATATTGTTTTTTATTTATTTATTTTATCATTTTCATAAATTATTAATAATATATTTTATCATAAGTGGAAATTTAATCAAGAAGAAATGAGAAATAAGCTTGTCAAGTGGATTGTTATTAAACAACATCCATTTACTATTGTTGAAGAAGAAGACTTTATTAACTTTGTACATTCACTTTATCTTAATGCAAAAATTCCTTCTGCTGATACAATAAAAAGAAATATTATGGAATTATATGCAACAAATGCAAACAGTTCTTCAAGAATTGCCTAGTAAAATCTCATTCACAAAAGACATCTGGACTTCTGCTTCAATGAAATCTTTTTTATCTATTACTGCACATTTTATTGATAGTGAATGGCAACTTCAAAATATTATAGTAGATTTTGTACAAATTTTTGGTTTACATACAGGCATTAATATAAAAGATTCATTTGTGTCAGATTTAGAAAACTTATCAATTCAGACAAAGGTAAAAATATTTTTTATTTCATTAATTCTAAAGTATATATTAATGTGTAATTTTGTATCACAGTTATTAGGAGTTACAGTTGTTAAAGTTATATACTTTTAGTGGAATAAAAGATCAATCAGCATTGAGCTCGAGGCAGATTGAAGTTAATCAAAATGATTTGAAAGAAATATGAAGAGTTCTACAACTCAACATACCCCGAACTCAATGTTTTATATACCTTTTGGAGTTTGATCCACGTGAAGGGAGCTGGGCTTTCGCGCGCAGCATCAGGAAAAAATCCGCAAATATTATATGCATAAAACATGTATATACTGCATATAATATCGAATATTTTTACATGCAGTTTACACCACCCTGCATATCTAATACCATATAATATATATATAATATGTGCATATATATATTCATATATTAAACGTTTATATATATATATAATATATGAATATATATACGAATAATTATACATATATATATATTCATATATTAAACATTCCTATATATGTATAATATATGAATATATATACGAATAATTATACATATATATATATTCATATATTAAATGTTTAAATATATATATAATATATATATCATATGAATATATGATATAGGCATATTATAAACTACGTATAAAAATGTTTAATATTATATATAATTTATGCATAATTTATTTGCTGATTTTACCAAATAATATATAATGTTTAATATTACATGCAGTATATATATAATTTATGCATAATTTATTTGCTGATTTTACCAAAAAATATATTAAAAAATATTTAAAAAATTAAATTTTTTATTAATTAAATAATAAATCAAATAAATAATATATATGTAATTTAATTCTATTTAAAATAAAGGTTATTATTTTTTGTATAACTAATTACAACTTTAATTATTAATTATTTCCGTAATTCTTTCACACAACTAATTAATTTCATAACTGTTTAAACCTATGATATTTCTTAAAATTATAACTATTGATTAAGACATAATTAAATTAAATAAAATAAAATTAAACAAACTCAATTAATTAATTAAATAAAATTAAGTCTAAAATCACCTTAAATAAAACTTATAATTTCTTTATACAATTGATTAAGATTAAAATAAAATTAAACCTTAAATGCCTTCATATGATTAATTTAAGATTATGATTAAATTAAATATAATTAAACCTTAAATAAAATTCAATTTCTTCCACAATTCAGATTAAATTAAATAAATAAAGCACGTGATTTTTTCTTTCAATTAATCAAGATCAATTAAATTAAATAAAATTAAACTTAAGATTACCTTAAATAAAACTCATTGATTTCTTCCTATAATTGATTAAAATTAAATGAATTAAACTTAAGATTGAATAAAATAAAACTTGTGATTAATTATTATTATTGATTAAAATTAAATAAATTTAATTTAAGATTTAATAAAATAAAACTCAATTAATTAAATAAAACTCACAGTTAAACTTGTAATTTCTATTATTTTCTTGTACTACAATTATTTGTAATTTTCCAACATTGATTTTTCCACAGTCATTCTCTTGTGCTATGATTATTTGATTGTGATTATACTTGCACGCGAAATCATTTTGGGGCCCCGAAATTGGTATTTTGGGAAAAAAAGTCGAAATAGTTTTTCATAGAAGACGAAATTATTTTACTTAAAACCCGAAATTTTTTGACCACCCAGATTTATTCTTTGATTAAAGATACACACAACTGGGTACTTTTTTTACTTACATATATAGAATAGATTCTGCATAAATCTCAAAAAGTCGAAATACCTCAAAAATCCAAAATCAATTTTGGGAACATGTATAATTGAGATCATAATTAAACTCATGATTTTCATGATTTCTCTTGTGCTACGATTCTTAATCATGATCATGATCTTTTCTCATGATTAAACACCTGATTTTTGCAAACTGATTAAAGCTTACAATTTTAAATAATATTTACATTAATGCATACCCAAAATCAACAATACTTATGATTATATAGCACTAAATATCAAAATTCAATAATCAAGATTCTGGTTCCATATTCTTCTATATCATCTGGTTCTATAAATAAAAAATACAAGCATTTATAAACATTTTAATAATTAATGATATTAAATTAAAATAAAGCTTATAATTAATATTAAAAATATAACTCAAGAAAATAAAACTCGAGAACAAAAAAAAGTTCGTGATTAATTGTTACGCATATTCTCTTGAAATGAAATCAATTGAGAGAAATAAAACATCAGGAAACTTTTTGGGGCGTAAATTTACAGAAAATTTACAGGACCTACAGAAATTTACGCTTAAAAAAATCAATTTTTTTGACTTTGATCACTATTTATAAGACAGGGAGCGATTTTTTACTAAGATATTCCTATGACAGATCGAAAGATCTGGTTCTTAGCTACAAGATGATATGTGTTTCGTTTCTGTAACATAAATATTCGCGAAGATATTCACGTTTAAAGTTTCACATTTGTGAAAAAATTTCCGCGTAAATTTTTCGAAAATTTCTGTAATTCTGCCGGAAATTCACGTGACGTCATAGAAATTTCCGGCAGAATTACGAAAATTTTCGGAAAATTTACGCGGAAATTTTTTTACAAATGTGAAACTTTAAACTTGAATATCTTCGCGAATATTGATGTTACAGAAATGAAACACATATCATCTTGTAACTAAGAACCAGATCTTTCGTTCTGTCATAGGAATATCTTAGTAAAAAATCGCTCCCTGTCTTATAAATAGTGATCAAAGTCAAAAAAATTGATTTTTTTAGGCGTAAATTTCTGTAGGTCCCGTAAATTTTCTGTAAATTTACGCCCCGAAAAGTTTCCTGATGAATTTGAGAGCACCTTAAGCAAATAAAGCCAAATAAAGCTCAAAAAATAATACTTTAAAAAAAGTAAACAAAGAAGTGTTCTAAGGAATAAGAAAAAATAAGAAATGAGTTAGGTAAAATATTACAAATAATATTTACATTAATGTATACTCAAAATTAATAATACTTATGATTATATAGTACTAAATATCAAAATTCAATAAGCAAGATTCTAGTTCCAGTATTCTTCAATATCATCTGGTTCTATAAATAAAAAATACAAGCATTTAAAAACCTTTTAATAATTAACAATATTAAATTAAAATAAAATCTATAATTAATATTAAAAATATAACCCAAGAAAATAAAGCTCGAAAACAAAAAAAAAGTTCATAATTAATGGTTACGCATATTTTCTTGAAATAAAATCAATTGAGAGAAATAAAATTTGAGAGCACCTTAATCAAATAAAGTCATGTTTTAAAAAAAGTAAACAAAGTGTTCTAAGGAATAAAAAAAATAAGAAATGAGCTAGATAAAATATTATAAATATATATGTGTAAAAGTAAATAGAATCTGATCATAAATGATTTTAGCGGTCAAAATATCACATCACAAAAACACTAAAAATTTTAAAGTGCCAATCACCAATGAAAATTGATTAAAAAATATTATTATAATGACCTCCATTTTTTCTCTTCAAATCCTTCAAATCTTATTCCTTCATGTCAATTTTATTAGAATGAATATCATGTACAAGTTATAGATTTCGCAATAAGAATAAGTATAAATAAAATTTAAAAAAGTTATAATGGAGAAACTGTTAAACTTTATATTTAATATTATGAACTTCAAGATCCATAATCTAGCTTACTTTGTGTTTGTGGAAGTAATTATCAAATCGAAAAAATGGCAAAATAGATTCAGTATTTAGTTTACAAAAAAAGGATCTTGGTAGACAGGTTTCAGTCTAGCTTGTAAGGTGGTGGTAATAATATTGCTTTACTTTTTTTTGTATATTAGAAGAGAAAATATTTTCTTAAATCAATTTTTTATTTTATTGTAAGTTTTTTTCAATAAAAATAAAGAAAATTGTGAATATTTTAATAAAAAACTGTAAGATTTTTATTAAAAAATATAAAAATAAAAAGAATTAAAGTTAAATTATATTATTAATAAATTATTTGTTCTAAAATGGCGAAGTAAAAAAAAATGTTTCACAAAATTAAAATATAATAATATGGATGTACATAGTATAAATAAATGTGCTAAGATACTAATAGGCATCAGGAAATTTTTTATGTCGGAGGTTATTGTAATAATTTCGTTTTCAAAGGTTATTGAAGGTTATCGGACCAATAATCTTCGCAAATATTACATTTATTATGATAAAGTAAAGGTTATTGAAGGTTATCGATATCAATAACCTCCGGAGTATTACGTTTTATTAATAAAAATGAAGGTTTTCGGTACCAATAACCTTCGTAAATATTACGTTTATGTTAGAGGTATTCGAAGGTTATTGGAGTGAAGGACTTTGAAGGTTTACGTTTAAAAAAATTTACTGATGCCTACTAGTATGCTATTACTAAAAATCTTTCAATTATTTTTTCAAAAAAATAGAAATTTCATTATTTTATAAAATGTACAATATATTTTTATTAAAGATTTATGTTTTTAGAAATAGCTTCAGTTTTAATAAATACATTTTTACATTAAAAAAAATTATTATAAGTTTTTTTTGTCTAAATGTCTTGNCTAAGATACTAATAGGCATCAGGAAATTTTTTATGTCGGAGGTTATTGTAATAATTTCGTTTTCAAAGGTTATTGAAGGTTATCGGACCAATAATCTTCGCAAATATTACATTTATTATGATAAAGTAAAGGTTATTGAAGGTTATCGATATCAATAACCTCCGGAGTATTACGTTTTATTAATAAAAATGAAGGTTTTCGGTACCAATAACCTTCGTAAATATTACGTTTATGTTAGAGGTATTCGAAGGTTATTGGAGTGAAGGACTTTGAAGGTTTACGTTTAAAAAAATTTACTGATGCCTACTAGTATGCTATTACTAAAAATCTTTCAATTATTTTTTCAAAAAAATAGAAATTTCATTATTTTATAAAATGTACAATATATTTTTATTAAAGATTTATGTTTTTAGAAATAGCTTCAGTTTTAATAAATACATTTTTACATTAAAAAAAATTATTATAAGTTTTTTTTGTCTAAATGTCTTGCTGTCATAATGAAATTCTCTCCGATTTTAAAGTTTAAGTGATTCCATATATATTAATAATTACAGAAACTAATTCCTCTGTACAATTTGTAATACAATTTACGTCTCATTAATTTTTTTTGATTTAAAGTTTGATATTTTGATTTTGATTGGTTTAATTTTTCTTTATACTTTCTAAACAAAAAAACAAATTATATTTATTAGTTTTTTTTATTTATAAATAGAATAAAATCTACTCATTTGGTCTTCATTAAAAATCTTCTATTTCCTTAATTTTTTGTATACTTTCACAAAAGATAATTTAATTTAATATAGGATAACCTAGAAATAACAATAAAAAAATAATAACAATAAAAAACAATAACAATAAGGCCACTTTATCACTTAGAAAGATGCACAATGTTGGCAGGAAAGTGCATATATATAACTTTCAAAATAAAGAAAATGAAAAGAACTAGTTAAGGATTAATTGAGGCTTGGAAGAAAATTTAAACATTTTTTTTCTTGTCAAGTTTGACAAATAACAAATATTTGTATAAATAGAAAAAATTAAATAAAATAGATTAGTAATGATAGAAAAATGAATAAAAAATAATGATAAAAAAGAAAATCATTTTGTAAAATAAATAGAAAATTATTAGTAGAAAATAATATAGAAATAATAATTAGAAAACTGTGTTAATAAAAATTTTGAAAGTACAAAAAAAATGTTAGAAAATTGATAGTAAAACAAATAAATGAAATAAAAGTTGTTAGAAATGCTAAAAATAAATTAATAAAATTAAAATTTTTAATATTAGAAGAGATTAATAGAGAAAAAATGTGTAGCAATAAAAATAAAACAAAAAATAACAAAAATAAAATTTGCTTATTCTGTATTTTTATTTCACAGCTTAATTATTTTGATTACCCAAATTCTTTGTCAACTGATTTACTATAAATGTGTCTTTGTAAACATTTATCGCCAGACCTTTATTTTTGTTATGTGAATCTATCAATTTAAATTCTTTATTCATTTATCCAAATCTTATAATTTAGCTCTTCAAATTTTTTGTAGTTAATTTATTTATATAGTTTACTATTTCTGTTTCAAATATATCAAACTTAAAAAAATAGTCTTAATAAAAGTAGTTAGTATTATCTAATTTTATGTTATATTAATTAAACTATATCATTAAAATCCAATTTATTTATTATAAAAATAATCCTACTATTATTTTTCTGATCCTCAATCTTTCAAATATTTTATATATGAGTGTCCTTATTCTGGACCCCTGGTTCAGGGTGAAATTTATGAACCCCCGGGGTTCAGGCAAATTATTCTGGACCCCCATCCTTTTTAGTAATAAAAATTTTCAAAATTAGGGACTAAGATTTGATTGGAAAATTTCGCATAATAGTTATCATTTTTTTAAAGTTATAATTTAAAAATGCATAACAGAATTATTTTTGAAAAGTCATTTTTTATTTTTTCAAAACTCCAAGCAATATATATAAATATACATTAATATTTTTTTTTGTTCCAATTGCAATATTATTTATTATTATTATTTATTACCCTCTTACTTTTATACATAAACTTTATTTATAACCCTTCTATTAAATATTTATATATTTATTTACAATTACTATCGTATATTACATTAATTTAACCCTATATATTATTATTTTATTTTATTTTTAACCCACTCAAAATTGCTAATTTAGTAACCTAGATCTTCTAAAAATAATAAAAACTTGACCAAACCACTTAAAAACTAGTAGAAATAATAAAACAAACGAAGTATTACCTACCTTTAGTTCTATAAATCGAACCTTGAAATTATCTTTCTTTCTTGTCCAGATCTATAAAATGGTACTGTGCTACACGATTTAATTATAAAAACTGACCTAAAAATAATCAAAAAACAATAGTTAGTGTCCATTATCGCATGCCCTTTACGACAATGTTTTGAAGGTTAAAGAATCTTTCCTAACAAAAACTATCCTACAAGTTAAGTAATATCGTGCTACTTCGGGAGATCCTCTTGATCAATCCATAGCAAATTACAAAGTTAGGTAAGAGAGGCAAAGGTGAGTGAGTTCTTTATTGTGACGGGGTCTTTTACATGCCAAGTTAGTTTGTATTACTTGTACAAAGCGTATATGTAAAAGGTTTAAATAGCGATAAAATATACAAAGGTTTCAATAAAATGATAACTTTATTAAATAATAATGCAGGATAATATATATATAAAGATAATAAATAAAGATAAATAATATAAAGAAATTTAAGAAATAAAATAGAATAAGAATTTAAAAGATTAAGAATTGAAGAAATTTAGAGAACTGTATGAACTAAAGAAAAACTATCTAACTGAACTCTGAACTTCGAACTTCTCTCGAACTCAATCTAAAAGGACCTGTATTTATATCTTCTCAGACACTTCCTGCGTCACAGATAATTTTACCATTCCTTCCTTTAGATTGGTTCCTTTCTAAATAATACAATTTCCTTTATCTCTACAAGTATTTACCTGAGTATTTCCCTAGGTATCATACCTGGGTATATACCTAGGTAATTTCACAATGATAACCCTTCAAATATAGCACTTACTAATTTGTACTACTGATCTACTCTATTTATAAACTTAAGAATAATACATATAAAAATAAATATAGATAAATAATAATGAATACTAATAAATATTAATTTAAAGTGTCACACCATGTACACGAAGAAACAATAAAATAAATATCACAATATTCCTGTTAACCTCCTTGAACTTTGAAATTACCTCATTATAATTTTGTTTTATTTTTAATCCTACTTGAAATCACAATCTATAAAGTAAAAACAGACAATTTAGTAATTTAGGGTTAGGGTTAGGGTTAGGGTTGTTAAAATTATATGCTTTCAGTAGAATAAAAGATCAATCAGCGTCGAGCTCGAGGCAGATTGAAGTTAATCAAAATGATTTGAAAGAAATATGAAGAGTTCTACAACTCAACATACCCCGAACTCAACGTTTTATATACCTTTTGGGGTTTGACTCACGGGGAGGGAGCTGGGCTTTCGCGCGCAAGTCGCACCTTAATTGGCGGTAAATCTGAGATAGTTTATCAATGAAAGCAACATACTAATGAGGAATTAACAATCAAACGCATTGGTGACTCAATAGTTTTAAACACCAATCGTTAGGGTTCTCTATTTTTAGATTAAATTATCAAAGAACGTGTTCGACTCATTTAGCAAAGAGGAGACGACGCATGATAATTAAAGTTTCAACTCCTTAAAGAAGGAGACGAAATGGAGTTATTACCGAAATTAAAATAGATTATTTAATTACGGCAATCCCTAATTCAGTAATTTTTAATTTAATAAACAAAAGGATTAGGGTTTTCCGAAGGAAAACCCGTTCCGTTGTTTATTAAATTCGTTAATTACCGAAATTGGTACCACATTTTCAATGAAAATTAGGGTTACCAAAAATAGGTACGGCGACGGTAAAACCTTAGGGCTTACCCGATTCCGGTTAAGGTTAAATACAGAGTTGTTTGCTTTTGATGTAATAGAATATCAATCGACGTCGAGCTCGAGGTAGATTGATTTAACAATAAATTCACGAGGAAGATAGCGTCTTAAAGATTTTTCAAGTTTTTTAGGCGAGAAAAAAGATTAAAGTAAGAGTTCTGAAATAACTCCCCTATCCCCCGAACCCGACACATTATATAGCTTTTGGCCCACATATGAGTTGTTAGAGGGCGGGACCATAACAAGACAAAGTAAGGTTAATTAGCGCTATATTCGAGATAAACTATCATCAAAAGCAATCATACCAATTATAAACAACAAAAAGACATATGGGTAGCTCAAAGTTAATTTAATAACAGCTAAACACCAATTGTATAATCTTCTCTTAGATTTTTAATTAAGTACACGCCCCAGTCCGCCTAATAAAGAAGACGCGGAACGCACGCTTGTTTCATCGTCAGCTCCTTAATAAACGAGAAGACGAATAGGAGAAACTACCGAAATTAACTAAATTTCGTCAATAACGGTATAACCCAAACTAAGTAATATTTAATTATAGAGTTGTCAAATTAGGGTTTCCGAAGGAAACCCTAATTTGGTAATTCTTAATTAACAAATTAATTTATTTAAATTGGAGTAACATTTAATATAAAATTCATCCAATTTAGGAAAACAAGACCGGAACCTTAGGGTTCCGTGAATTTCGGAACGGAAAAACAATTTTCCGAATAAGGAAATTCCGCAGCAGTTTTCCTACCAATTCATGTGACATTGCCGACGTCTGGTCCGAGCAAACTCGATCACCGGATGTCGATCAGTCCGATCATGTCGATCGACACATGACATCTAACCAAATGACTTTCACGTGAGGTCCATTCATTGGACAACGTGACTTGAGATCGACAAACCCGAATTTTCTAGGGTTGTGACGATCACAAGACATGTGATTTACCAAAAAGGATAAATTGAATCCGCATTAGGCGAATTTCCTATTTGGGCGATTCCTATTAGGAAATTCCGCAGAATTTCCTAATTGGGCGATCCCATTTCTGGAAAGATCGGGCTATCCCATGTAATTTAGGGTTAGGGTTAGGGTTACCATAAAAGGAAAATTAAGGTTAAGGTTACCATAAATGGCAAACCTATTACCTAATTTAGAAATTATGATTTCCATTTAAGGAATCTAGGGTTAGGATTAGGGTTAGGAATTTCCTAATTAGGAAATTAGGGTTACCAAATCCGTGGATTAGGGTTACCTAATTAGGTAATTAAGAAATCCTAGGGATTACCAAATAAGGAAAGTTAGGGTTAGGGTATTTCCATATAAGGTAATACTATTAGGTTAGGGTTAGGGTTAGGGTTTTGGGGTTAGGGTTAGGGTTTTACAGTTTAATGCTTTTAATGTAATAAGATATCAATCAGCGCCGAGCTCGAAGCAGATTGAATACTTTAAATGAATAAAATAAACGAAATACTTTGCAGTTTGAAGAAATCTACATTTCCCCAAGCCCCGAACCCAGCGGTATTTATGTATCTTTTGGGGACACCTGC
This sequence comes from Diversispora epigaea, assembly GCA_003547095.1. Lineage (NCBI taxonomy): Eukaryota > Fungi > Glomeromycota > Glomeromycetes > Diversisporales > Diversisporaceae > Diversispora > Diversispora epigaea. Next base: position 162,216 of record PQFF01000145.1, read on the forward strand.
AACGCAGAGGGCTACATTTTTGGTCACCATGGGTTGTGGTTATCCTTACTTAGCGATACATCTGAGAATAACTTATCATTAAAAGCGGCATACTATTTCAATATAACAATCAAACGCATTGGTGACTCAAATAGTTTTAAAACACCAATCGTTAGGGTTTCTCTTTATTATTTCATTCAAAACGTAAGACTTGTTTGACATATTAAGCAAATATAATCAACTCTTAAACGTTTAGGGTTTGATTTCTAAAAATAGAGAACCAAACGGATTAAATCCCGAAATTAAATTAATAATTTAATAACGGAACACCCCAAAAANGTTGTGGTTATCCTTACTTAGCGATACATCTGAGAATAACTTATCATTAAAAGCGGCATACTATTTTAATATAACAATCAAACGCATTGGTGACTCAAATAGTTTTAAAACACCAATCGTTAGGGTTTCTCTTTATTATTTCATTCAAAACGTAAGACTTGTTTGACATATTAAGCAAATATAATCAACTCTTAAACGTTTAGGGTTTGATTTCTAAAAATAGAGAACCAAACGGATTAAATCCCGAAATTAAATTAATAATTTAATAACGGAACACCCCAAAAAGGGAATAATTAATTAAGCTTTATTAATTAAATAAGACTAATTTAGTTAACAACGAGGATTAGGGTTTTTCCGAAGGAAAAACCCTAATCCGAAGTTGACTAAATACGGTCAATTCCGAAAATAGTCGGTGATCTCATATGAGAACACGTGTTGACCAAAAAAGGCAAGAAAACAGCAAAACCTTAGGGTTTCGTGACTTCCGGTTAAGGAAAAACATTTTTCTCCTTATGGAAATTCCGCAGTATTCCGACCAAACAATCATGTGACGATCGACAGTCGGGTCGATGTCGAGACCTCGGGATCCGACTGGCGATCACATGTGACTTCTAACCTGTGACATTCACGTGGCGAAACTTCATTGGTTCACGTGACTTCCGAACTCCCGCCCGACTTGATTAGGGTTAGGGTTAGGGTTTTACAGTTTGATGCTTTTAATGTAATAAGATATCAATCAGCGCCGAGCTCGAAGCAGATTGAATACTTTAAATTAATAAAATAAACGAAATACTTTGCAGT